>OOFE01032474.1:23237-40289 GCA_900323365.1 Monocentris japonica | reverse complement strand
ATCTGTCCCTGGTGGACCGGGCCAGGGCCTCATCTGTGTGCCGGCGTTGGAATGACGTCTTTCACATCCCTGACCTGTGGAGGAGGTTTGAGTTTGAGCTCAATCAGCCGGCCACGTCTTACTTGCGCTCCACTCACCCTGACCTCATTCAGCAGATCATCAAGAAGCACGCCCAGCACCTGCAGTATGTTAGTTTCAAGGTAAAAGGATCCCAATGCCCCCCCCCCACCTCCTTCTCTCACCCCTTTCTCCTCTCTTCTTACCTACCTTGGCTTCCTCTCTCTGCCACGCGAACAGACACCAACCCATACCGATCCTCCAAGGTGGAGGTGCAAATCACGCCCACAATAAAGCTGCGGTAAACAACGTGTGACCTCCTTAATTCAGACCATCTGCTGCAGAATTAATCATGACGCATCACTTGTCTTGGCGTTAATAGGTTTAACACGTCAAGGCTGTGTGTGTGTCTGTGATGATTTTAACACCTCCTTCTTACCATTCCTTTTCATTTTTTTTTTTTTCTTTGCAAAAATGGTAAATCAGGTGGACAGCTGCACGGAGTCTGCAGAGGCGGCTTGTGACATTCTCTCCCAGCTGGTGAACTGTACCATTAAGACACTGGGGCTGATTTCAACAGCACGTCCCAGCTTCATGGATGTGTCACAGGTAAGAGGGAATTACAGACAGCCTGTGCTTCATACGCACAACGCTGTTACAGATTATGCCATGTGAACGTCAACCCGAAGACTGTAATTACATCCAGCACCAGACTATTCCCCCATAGCGTGTTGTTGTAGCACGTTTCCAATAAAAACACGCCTGATTTATTATTTAATAATGTATCCAATCTGTTCTGGTAACATTAGAATGCTTCTAATTGCAATTAACACAGTGTGTCCCATAAGCATGACACAAGAGTTCCTGCTTTATGTTATGTCCCTGCTTTTTTTGCCTTTTTCCCTTCAGTCCCACTTTGTGTCTGCGCTGACAGTGGTGTTCGTCAACTCAAAGTCCCTGTCCTCTATCAAGATTGATGACACGCCAGTGGACGACCCATCCCTGAAGGTGCTGGTGGCCAACAACAGCAACACCCTTAAGTTGCTGAAGATGAGCAGTTGTCCTCATGTCTCCCCAGCAGGTCACTGTATTTCATACTGTACAGTTCATGCACATGGAATGGGTTTTCATCACTGTTCAGAATATTGAAAGTGTACTAACTGGTGATTATTGAGCATCACCTGCTTTAAATGGGAGGAGCGTTCTTCTGATTTCTCTTTCCACCCCTCAGGTATCCTGTGTGTGGCAGACCAGTGCCACGGGCTGAGGGAGCTGGCGTTGAACTACCATCTGCTGAGTGATGAGCTCCTGCTCGCCCTGTCTTCTGAAAAGCACGTCCACTTGGAGCATCTGCGCATTGACGTGGTAAGCGAGAATCCTGGCCAGACACACTTCCACACCATCAAGAGGAGCAGCTGGGAGGCCTTGATCCGACATTCACCCAAGGTCAACATCGTCATGTACTTCTTCCTCTATGAGGACGAGTTTGAGCTATTTTTCCGTGATGAGACCCCCGTCACCCACCTGTACTTTGGTCGGGCAGTTAGCAAGGAGATGCTGGGCCGCATTGGATTGAACTGTCCTCGGCTGGTGGAGCTGGTGGTGTGCGCCAACGGCCTGGAGCCCCTGGATGAGGAACTGATCCGCATAGGCGAACGCTGCAAAAGCTTGACAGCCATCGGGCTTGGTGAGTGCGAAGTGACCTGTAGTGGCTTTGTGGAGTTTGTGAAGATGTGTGGGGGTAGGCTGACTCAGCTGTCAATCATGGAAGAGGTGTTGATCCCAGACAACAGCTACAACATGGAGCAGATCCACAGCGAGGTGTCTAAGCACCTGGGCCGCATGTGGTTTCCTGATATGATGCCCACCTGGTAGATTGACATGGAGCGAGAGAGGGAGTGTTGAGGGTTGTTAGGGAAGTACATGTTTTCTATGAGCATTTACGAGAATTTGTGACCAGAAGTAAAAGCTTCTACATCAGACTGCAGTACAATGCACTCCTTTCAGACAAAAAATAGGCAAGAGACTCTTTATCGCAAGAGATTCGAAATCGTCAACATTGTGGACCAACATATTAGAAGGGGGATCATTTGCAAAGTCACTTGTCATATTTCTACCTGCTGTGAATTTGTTGTATGACTAATAATGTTCTGTGACTGTGTTTTCTCCATTAGAGACATTGACCGAATGATTTCTGTCAGGTTGTCTTGTTTAATTTATGAGCACTCAGTTTTCTTCCAGTGCAAAGATATTGTGAAGTGAAATTTAGGACTGCAATGGTTATTTTCAAACTGTGATGGGACAGAGAGTTTGTGCGATGTCACCTTTTACACTGTTGTCACTTTTAGCATGACATGACGACTCATGTCAAGCATCTGTGGACCTGCTTTTCGTCAGCCACTCTGCTGTTTGCTCCTTTAAAGTAATTTGTAGGTTACACTACTCACTTATCCTAAATGACTCCCATAGTGAATCCAGCCTTTTAAAGTTGCGTTGTTAGCAGTTGTCATCAGATAATATATTTAGAGAACTTTGGGTTTAGATTTATACTCAAGACTTTTATTTTTGTTTGTTTTTTTACAATTAATTTAGATGTATTATTATTTTAATTATGGATGAAGGCACTCATGTTCATTCAGGGGTTCTTGGGTTTTGCTGGCCCAAATTGCAAAAATAATCAAATTTAAGTCTGCAAAAAAAGGTATTTATATTACCCTGTTTAAAATGGGGGCCTTACTGAAAAATATCTGAATTTAGGTATGTATTCTGTTGCTCTTCTTTTATGACATGGATCAGTCGGGTTTTTGTGCAAAATAGTTCTGTTACATTTAAAAAAAGTAGGCCCACAGTATCCAATGCCGAGTTGTGCCACATGATACTTAGAAAACTATTGCAAAGCTTTGCCTTTATTTGTTGATTTGTCAAAAATGAAACAACCTTTAGTAAGTATGTTTACATGCCTTTCATGTATAATGTGCAAAGGCGCTGGGCTAGCTCAGTGCTTGGACTGGAATAGGCCAGGCTCAAAGTAAGTACTCTTTGTTTTACTCATGATGTATTAGCTCTCAATAAAACAATTATGTGCAAAGTCAATGTTGCATTTTCCTGTGGCGCTAACATTCATAATGCAATGAAGCATGTTCTTAGCAGGCTGTTTGAAAGGCTTTCAACACTGTCATAGTCCATATTTTTCAATGACTTTGTCCCGTTTGACCTTTCTGCAGCTCTTCCTTCTGACATAAGAGGGCAGCATTGTTCTAAAGTGGAGGCAGTGGAACATTATATAACAGTGCTACTGTATAATGAAGTATACCAACGATAACTCAGACATAGCATTTACAAGTGGATTTCACTGGTGCACACTCCATTTTCAGCAGAATTTGTAGCTTTAAACCTTTATCTTCTGATTCTTCTCAGTTTTGCTTTTTTTTGTTTTGTTTTATATGCATAATGTATCCTTTGAAAAGGAGGCAGGGCTTGGTACTAAAAAAAATCAACATGTCACTATTTTCATATTTATTGCCATGGAACATTTTACACACAAAACAAAGGAATATACATGATTACTCACAGGCCCACTCTCCATTCTCCATCTTGTTTCTTGTCACCATCATACATAACTGCCCTAAATATAGACAAACGAACTGAAAACATCATAACATGGTGTGCCATCTGCAGACCACAAGTGCATACATGCCTCAAAGACCAAGAGGCACTGTGACTATTTGGGGTTTCCATTGAGCAAGTCACATTCAGGTGTCTAGGTGAGGAGAATATTTTAAACAGGACAAAGCATTTTGTTCTGGAAAAGTGCCACTTTTTGGGAGGGCGGGTAGTGTGACTGATTGGGTTACCACTGTGCACTCAAAACCCATCAGGAAAGTAACAGGCTTATGTGTTCGCTATGGAAGCTTGTTACAAGGAGTATGAGAATGAGAGGAGGGGGCCTGCTTTCTCATCAAGCACTTCATTACAAAATGAACTCATCACCCCAATTGATGATTTGTCACAAGATGGAGAGGAAGAATTTCTGTTTGAACACAGCTGCTCCCCCAGTTTGTGCTTATGTAACACCCCCCCCCTCCAAAATCTGAAGCTTTATTATACACTTGGACATATCCAGATATGAGCCAGTTCAAAATCTTTACATTCTCTACATATTCCTGAATAAATAAGCACCCTGGTGCAGGGATACTGTGTCTTATTGTCCATCAAGTTGACGTACCAACGGGTCGTACCAACGGGTCACTGATTCTCAGAGATGCACGGGGCTCTGATAGCTCTCTGTGATGACATTCAGTGTGATTTCAGCCCCTATGGTATCAGAGGTGTTTGGAGACGGGGAAGAGGTGTCCTCGGAGATCTCCAGGGTGGGAGAGAGAGAGACTGAGGCAGACAGCCTAGAGAGATTGACCTCCCCTGCACCCCTGAAGCTCCTCCACTCCTTGATCCACTGCTCCCTAATGGAGGGTTCTAACCGGTCCAGATGCCTGGCTCGCATGAGTGGGGAGGGGGCGAGAGTGTTCCTCAGCACGTGGAAGATGTACCTGGGGGAGAGAGTGTGGTGGTGGGAAAGTAGGCCAGTGAAAAATATGCATCCCTTTGATGTAAATCAGAGCATTCTGAGCACACTAAATATCAGCTTTTTCAGAGGCATCAGCACCAAGAGGAAGCCTGAGCTGCTGTGCAGTCATTCCTGACCTTCACAATTAACATTGTTTTATTACAAATCAGCCTAGACTGTCTATGCATCATAGCAGTCAACAATTCATGCCCAGCACATGTCAAATGCATACTCCAGTACATAATGATCAGGTTGACTGGGTTTACAGAGTGAAGGACACAAGATGGATATACTGATGGTACCTGGGTAGCAACGCCAACACGGTGGTGATGATGCAGACAAGATAGAACATGGGGTCTGCCATCTGGCTCTGGAGGATCCAATAAGGGTTTGAGGGAGGGTTACAGGTAATGCAGATGGCGCTGTAGGCCAGGGTCACAATGAAATACACCGCCACACTACCCAGCATGATTACCCAGTGAACCACCGTCTGCAAGACACCAACACACCACAGTAATACACTCGAGACATGCATACCACTTTCCACTATATTATATAATATAATACCTTTCAAATGGATGCTAACTGAACTCGCTAATTCGATTTGTTGACCAGAGGTTTGGCTAAATGCACAGCAACAATTTTAGCAATAGATACCCCATCCCGTTCAGCACTCACCCAGGTTTTGATCTCTATAGACAGATGCAGGAGGATGGTAAATAACGAAACTGTGTTCAAAGGAGTTCCAAAGGTAAAAACGTCAATGTCCGAATCTTGGTGAGCCTGAAAGAAGAAAGTATGTAGTCAAGCAGTTAACCAGTAACGTAAGAGGTAACTCAGGTAGAAGTAATCCAAGTAGGATGCACCATTGTAGATGCATCATTGTGCGATAGATAATAAATGATGATAGGGTATTCACAGTCCTCTTACCCAGTATGGAATAAAGAAGCACACCAGACTTTGATAGAAGGCATCCAGCACGGCAATCCAGAATGCTGACTTATACCCCTAAAAGCACAAACACACACACACTGAAGTATTTGTACATTTCATCCAAGACGTATGTGAATACTACTACTAATAAACGTATTGCTATAGACTAGATATTATCGTGCTACCAAGCCAGCAGAAGACTGTGTGAGATTGTCACTGACCCCTGACCCCTGTCCAGTCCTATACAGTTCAGGAAGGCCCAGCAGCGTCTCTGCAGAAACATGTCTGTCCATTATCCCAAACATGATGGGCGGGGCGGAGGTAAAGAAGAGGTTGAAGAAAATCATCAGCCAGTAGTCTATCATAGCAGTGCCAGAGAAGCCACAGAAGAACTGATACCAGAACAGCAGGTTCACATAGGCCTGGGAATGGGTGAAACACAGATTAGCCAGGTAAACAACATCAAATTGCAAATGGTATTGAGAGAAAATCATGCAAAATGTTCATTTACACAGCACAGAGCTCTTTTGAAATGTATTGACTTTGTAGATACAAGACTCACCACATTCTTATAGAAGAAGTAAATGATCATGTTTGCTAGTCTAGTGTAGCACCAGTGTCCATGGACCAGCAGGAGCCTTTTCAGGTGTTTGAAGCGGGATATAGCAAAGTCACTTGCCATCACTGCCTGCAGATGACAAGTTATGATATGTTTTTTTAACGTATGCACAGTAAAAGGCAGTAGCGAAGTAAAAGGCATGGCTTCTGACCTGCATCCCCTCCTGACCAGTTATCCCAATGCCGACATCAGCCGCTTGGATCATGTTGACGTCATTAGCACCATCACCTAATGTCGCAGAGTGAATATCAGCTTAACCACAGATGCAATACATAGGCTAAGAGCGCATTTTGCAACATTTCTTCACATGCACTTCATTACTTCTGGGAGTTTCTTACCAACAGCGAGAGTCATGACCTTGAGTTTCTCCCTGATGACCTTGACCACAGTGCTCTTCTGCAAGGGTGTGACTCTACAGCAGAGCACAGAGCGGCAGCGCTGAGCCAGATCCACGAACCGGTCCTGCAGGTCTGACTCCAGAGCCATGGCCAGGGTGCGTCCATCGATCACCAGAGCAATGGCGGGGCTCGTACCCGTGGTCCGGAGGTCATCCCCATACCTCCTCACTTCCTCCAGAGTGCAGTCCAAGATGGATACGCATGTCAGCTGGAAAACACAGTGTGGTTATTCTTCTCTCTGTGAGGCTTTACAAGACATTGTTTCACACCGTTCGTCTCGGTTCAGTTTAATTCATTGATTTGGACATAAAATGATCAGTGTTGAACAAAAGAAAACGCAAATATTCATGCAACATCTCTCATTATCACAAACAAAACGCAGAAAAGGAAAAATCCAAGATACTGAGAAAAAAGTATCCTACTGTGCATGATGGAATAGAGGTTATGGTATTGGTACTGATAAAAGAAACCATTAGCAAAAGGACTACACCGCTGTTGAGTCATGTCCATGATGTCAGACTGCAAGCAATTACCAGACGCTGGTTCCATCAGATTCATCATTTCTGCCCGTGAATGATTAGAGCCTCTTAGCCTAAGGGAAAGCTGACGTGGTGAGAAAAAAAATTGGGTCACATCCTGTTTTTATTTCATCTATCTATTGCTGGCTGAATTTCATTAGTTATGGTAGGCAGGGTGATGTAGGAGCGCATTTCTCTATGGTGGCACAAATTGTTCATTGCCAATATACCTCCACTCTTGTTCATAAGAGAAGGGGCATTTCCTTATTTCCTCCAAGGATTGGACACGTAATTAGATATGAAAGCATTAGATATTGTATTAGGGGTAACTCACTCCATCCATCACCAATGTCTGGTCCCATCTGAGAGGAGCAGAGCAGGCCCTCTGTTCCGGAAAGCTCCCCATGCAGCCGTTAGAGAGGCAAAGAGCTGAGAGGTAATTCCTGTCTATTTGAGGCCAGGGATGGTTAGACATGCCGGCTTGTTATGAAGGACCAATTCCATCGCCGAGATCTTTAACGAACCAGGGCCCACATCTGACACCTTATCTCTCTGGCATGGAAATGTGAGGATTTGACCTTTAGCTAAAATGTAAAAGCGGTCAAAATGCTTCGGCCATTTAAATGAGAGGGAGTCAGTCTCACAGTTAAATGTCTCCTGAATGTAGGTGTTTGGAAAAGCTACGGCGAAATGGAAACATTACCAGAAGACTCAATACTGTAATGGCCATCTGAGACAAACTGCATGTGATGAAATGAAAGTTGCTTCCTGCCTTATTCTCTTTAAAGAATTGGAACTGGAATTGGAAAACAAATTGGGGCCCCATGAAGCCACTGTTGCCCCTCTACTGGCTTTGTTTACTTTTTGATTCATTAGTTTGAACATTGTTACTCTGAATTTGATTGATGCAAGGACAGACAGTATCTACATATGAGTTTTAATGTATTTTGAAGCAGTAAATATACTTTTGGTATTAATTGCAACACTGGAGCAAAATGGACCTGTAATTTAAGTTGTGGTTGGATTTGAGAGTTGGATAAAGATTATTTTCTACCAGCAAGTTTCGCCCTGTATAAATTTGCTGTTATAGACCCATAATATTATACAAAATAAAAAGGACTGAAACACTTACTCTTTGGTCTAAAGTTTAATTTTAAGTTTAATTCAAGTTTCATGAAATGAGCATGGACATGTTCATTTCACCCTTGATTCACCAAGAAAAAAAATCAATGTTGGAAATATGCTATAGATGTACCACCATTTGACATCCAGTTGACAGTGAATAGTCAAAAAAAAGCCAAACTAAGCCAACGAGGCAACCTTAGTGAGGTAGACAGCGTTCTCCTTACCTTGTTCTTCGTGCTCATGTTAATCACCAGGTCCCCTTCATCCAGTAGCCTGCAGGCATAAGCAATGTTGACAGCCGTCTCCGGCTTGTCACCAGTCAGCACCCACACCTGGATCCCTGCCTCCCTCAGCGCCACAATGGTGTCAGGGACGCTCTCCTGCAGACGGTCCTCAATGCCTGTGGCCCCTGGGGGACAAATATCCAAGGTTAGACGTCAGCTGTCCTGATTTTAAACCTGGAGCACATATCTCTTTTTTTAAGTGTGTATTTTTGAGTGAAAGACTTTCTTGAGTGAGTATGTGGCTAACACGTGTTACCTAACAAGGTGAGGTCGGTCTCTAGTTGCACAGCAGAGTCCATGATGAGCTCCTCTCTGTTGTCTATAGCAGCCAGAGCTCTCTGCCTGTTTGCCGACCAGTCTTTATACGTCCTCTCACTCAGCACCTGCAACACAGAGCAGACACAGTAAAGACATGAAATGGAGTCCTTGTGGTAAAAGACACATGCTGCTAAATATTAATACATCTGGATAGTCACCTTCTTTGTAAAGCAAAGGGTACGCAGCCCCTCCTTAGCATAGCAGTCAAGGTGTTTCTGAGTAGTTGCTGCAATACTCTTCTGTTTCCCTTTGAGTTGCTCTGGAAATAATATACAACACAGATTTGATTTTGGTTTTAACTCATGCAATGGCCATGTTATAAAAGTGTCATAAATGTATGAAATTTTATAACAATTACTTTTACCTGCACATACCTGCATAGGGTGTACCAAGTAGCTCCATGATAGCGTAGTCTGCGCCTTTAGTGTAGAGTACAAGCTTTTTGGTGATTGGATGTCGCACCAGAACAGACATCCTCTTCCTGTTGGAATCAAAAGTCACGGTGTCCAGCACCTCAAACATCAGTTCCTCCCCACATGGGAGCCTCACAGTCACACTGCCAGGGGTCCTGGCCAGCAGGGTGAAGCCATATGCCTTGGCTGCATACACCAAGGCTGCCTCATCCGGGCTCTCCGCCTCATAGCACAGCTTATCCGAGGTCACCGCAGGCTTGCTGCTCTGGGATGGAGTATGGAGCATACCCTTTCTTTGGGCATTGTAATGGTCCTCCTCTATAACTGGGCCCTCAGAGAAAGTGCGGCTCCTCTTGGTTTGGCGAAGGGAGCCAACTTTTCTCGCCAGTTTGGATAAGGTGTCTAATGGATTACTTGACAGAGAGGAGTGTGGATATCCACTCACCTTAAAAAGAAAAAACAAAACGTGGATTTATACAGCATGCACTGTTTTTAGGATGTTTTCACTTTGTTATTTGCCCCATAAGTTCCATTTTGATAGCTTCACTAACATTTTAACAAGAATGGGCCATCTCCACAAAGCACAAGAGGCCCAAACTCAGCCGAAAGGAAAAAACTAGTTCTTTTGGTGCTTTAACCTTCAATTACGAACTCAAGGGAGAACCCGCCAGTTCCTCCCATCCGCCAGAACTTAGAACAGCACAGTCAAGAACAACGGGTAATCAAATTAATAAGGGCAACCCTGAGTCCCCCTGCGAATCTCCCCTCACTGTGTGGTTAATTTAGAGAAGAGACAAAAGCCATTTCATCTGGGGCTTTAAAGAGCAATTATGGAAATTAGTGCTGACCACTGATGAGAGAGGAGAAACCTTTAGCTAAAAATTCCAACAAGCATGAAAAATTCAACTAAATTTCAGAGGTTGACAAGGAGAATGTCAACTTCATTGTGGCGGCTGCTACTGCTGCTTCTGCTGAGATGGTTTTCTCTTGCGCTTACAGCCAGATAGATGGACAACAGGCTTGTAGGCCCTGCTACAATGAAATTCTAAAACAGTGAATAAGGAAATAGATCCTCTACAATGTTTGCTAGATGTCAACAGGCCTCTGGATAGCGGGGCGAGTTTCAAGAGGATAAACGCTCTATCCATCCTTGCACTCTCCCTCACTACACCCTCCATCTCTACTTCCCATCCAGTGTCACAATAAACGGGGCACTCACCCTCTGTCTCTGAGCTGTTGCCGTGGAAACCACCACCGTGTTGCAAATGGCGAGAGCCAGAAAAAAGTCCAGGTAGGGATCTGTCTTCTGGCTGCTGCTCCCCATCCCTGCAATCCGCTGAAGCAGCTTCATGTCTGGAACCACCTCCGTTTCCTGTTGGTGTAAGGTTCATCAGTTTGTTAATTAGCAGCTATCGTTCACACAGTGTGAAACGCGTCCTTCCTTCCTTACCCCCTTCTTTGACCAATCACTGATCTGACATGACTGGACTGGAAAAAACCTTTATCAGCTTTTGCCCTCTTCACCCATTTGTATTTTTCTATGCTTTGCAAGTGATGAAAATTCAGAGAAAAATGAATTAAGGAAGGAAGGAAGGTTTTTGTTCATACGGTAGTGGAGCAATAAGAGAGCCAGTCCAATAACATCCTGATAAGATATTCTGTCTGTCAGAGACGCAGTGAAGAAAAGTGAAGCAAGATCAAAGAGCTCGGTGGGCTCGGTGTTGAGCATCAGGCCCAAGCACAGTGTTGGAATAAACCCCAGTGTTTTGCTGTCTCAGCTTGCTTCTCCATGACAACAACTGGCCTGTACTCTTTGCCCTTTGGGCAAAAGTAGAAACAGAGCTACTGTACTGCACATCAAGTCCGTGATGACTAATCTATAGCGCACATTTACAGTTTATGTGATATCAGTAGTCCATGCCTAATGAAACTCAGCATGACCATATGTTCCTTCACAGACACAGGGGCAGCTTTGAGCCAAAATGTATGTGGTCATCACTGACACCTAGCAGCTTGGCCATCTGCAATGGGGACTGGGACCATGAGGCCTTGTGTCAGTGGTGGGGGTGAGATTTGGGTAAACATAAGGCAATTTGAGGTCTTCTAAGCATGTATTCAGATGTGATATTTATTTAAGGAAAAGGGATCCTTACGTACTTGTGGTATTTTGATAGAAAATAGGGAATAGATGTAGGACATTCATCTAAGAGGGATTATCCCATATGAGTCTGTGCTTGTACAAACTGAAGTCTCAGCTTGAACTAGGAAACAAATTACCTGATAATTGGATAATACATCCCAAAGCTAGAAACAGCACCAATACTGCTCCATCAACAATCAATGGGAGACTTTTTTGGGGGACAAATACACAGTATTTCCCTTATACAGAGTCAAGGAAGTGGTAAGGGAGTGTCAAGGGAGTGGTAAGACAGTGTCTTGACAGCTGTCACCCTATGTAAAGTTTGTTTACAGTTCAGAAGGCCAGTTCACACTATATTCATGCTACATTCATGATGTTTGAGATTGCACCATCTGCCCATTTTTAACGCTGATGTTGGTTTGCTCATCAGTCAAGATCGTACCTGCAGGGACACTTGTTATAATATCAAGTAGTTTATTTATTTATTTATGTGTTCAATTTGTGGACCCCCCAAGTGGCCTTGAGTAAAGTACCTGACTACACCTCATGTATAAGCTATAGTACCACTGGTGGAATGCCGATGACCATATTCCCCTGGGCACTTCCTGTGACCTTGTTACTGCATTGGCTGCCTTATAATAGCAAGAAGAGCAAATAGGCCTTTGCTTCCTGAATGAGCTATCATCTCACCAGTGGACTGCTGAAAGCCACATCCCCCTGGGCATTTCCTGCGACCTTGCTCCTGAGTCGGCGGCCATGGTAATGTTGTGTGTTTTCAGGGTCAGTGTCCGCGGTATCCACGGCCAATCCTGTCTGTGGAGGCCGTGGCCGCTGGTTGAAGATGACCTCCTCCTCTGAATCTGGCTCATCAAGGACGGCCAAGCGAATGGCTGCAAATCCCAAAACAATGTTCATACATACATGCTTGGCAGTGGTGATGATGGCAATCTGAAATGAGGGGGAGGGTGAATGAATGTGTTGGGGCTGGCGTCTTCACATCCACTTTTTACCTGGCATTAACATGCATTCTGGGTAATCAGATTGGATTCAAATCGAGAAAAACCCCCACATAAAATCCAGGTGTAAATGCATTGAAAATTCAATTACCAAAACCACCAATGGAGATGATCAGAGACACATTTGGCCACATCAACAACAAACTGGAAATTCAATGCATCTCTAATCCATATACAGCAAATGGAAATAAACTTTGGCGTGCAGATCCAACCAGGAAGTGGATGCCAGTCAAACACGTGTCAGGCAGCTCAGAACAGCTAATATTCATGACTGCAATGACATACAATGAAATGCTCACTTTGTGAGGGAGAGAGAGAAAGAGAAAGACGGATTTTAATGTCATGTGACCCATGGGTCACATGTAAGGTTTACCATTCTCGCTGTGTGGGTACTCAGTGCCCATGATGGTACATCGGCGGAACACCATCTTGTTCTCAGTGAGGGTACCGGTCTTGTCTGAGAAGATATATTGAATCTGGCCCAGGTCCTCTGTAATGTTCAGGGCCCTGCACTGTATGCGGCTGTCCGAGTTCTCATCGTACAGGTCAATGTCATTGGTGATGAAGAAGATCTGGCCAATTTTGACCAGCTCAACGGACACATAGAGAGAGATCGGTATCAGGACCTGGAGTAGAGAACAGAGGAGAGGAGAGGAGAGGAGAAGCTTGGTGAATTTAGAATGCTGGATAACACACACTGTAGCAGTCACACACGCACAGACACACACACACACACACACAGACAAACACAGTCCTCCTCCACCTGCAGCAGGATGATCATAGTGAAGAACATGTAGAAGCCAGACAGAGCAGGAGTGTCGAGGTGGCCGTGGCTGTTGGGGACCAGGTACAGGGACACGCCTGGCAGCGCCTGCAGCCAGATGAAGTGACCTGTATGTGTAAGGACAGGGGATTAATCACACTGACTGTCTTGCAGGGAAGCAGCTATTTTTGGCACCACTCCTTCCCCTGCTCCTCCCTCTTTCCTCATATGCATTTGGGCTTGTGGCCAAGTGACTGATTGGACTGTTAATTAATGGACTGTCTGTCCATTAATCTTGAACTTAAACCTCAGTCAGTTTTTGGATAATGCAGTGATTTTAAGGTAAGTTATATAATTCATCACTGACCTAGTGCTCCAACGAGACACATGGCGAAGAGGAGAATGATGCAGAATATGACGTCTGTGTTCAGCTTCCGCTCTAGTTTGCTGCGCTTGTATCTCGGCCCGTTGTTGTTGAGCATGGACTTGGTTTCATGGCCTTGAACATGGGGTAGAAAGACATTGGTCCAACCACCATCATTAACAGGCACTCGATGATCTATCAAATATTTCTGTGAACACTGCAGGGAATTGATTCTTGATGTATGAAATGTCCATCCAATAACTATTTGACTTGGCTCATTATTCCTTATAAGGCGAAACACTTATGTGATGCCCTCAGTGTGGGTGGTTCATGCAAGGACAAAAACACTAAAGCTATGGTAGAGATCAAAGCTGTGGAGCAGCTGTGACAGAGGACTATGTGGAGAATATACCTGCATACACCACAAACCCAACAGCATGGTCCGTGTTTCTCAGTGTGCAGCCTCGAAGCAGCAGACTCTCAATCCCAAGGCCCAGCCTCTTCTTATCAGGTTTCTCTCTGCAGCAAGAGAGAACCCCCTTTCTACTGTCAGGTCTTGTTAGATATTCATTACCACCTATATAGTGCCTATTAGCAATTCTCTTCCTTTATGGCTCCAGCTGGTCAGGATGGGTAGACTGGCTATAAAAGCTATGGCGCCCAAGGAAATTGATTATAGCCTATTACAGCCTAACAATGCCACTGGTGGCATCGGAAAGTGCAGTGAGTGGGTTGGAATTAGTTTTGCTTGGCTGCTCTCAAACGCTCAAAGAACTGTTCGGGGAATCCTCGTGATTCATGTATTTGATACTCACACATAACACTTGAAATGATTCAGATTGTTGTTGGGCCGTTCACACCCAACTACGCTGTTGAAACTTTCAGGCTCAAATTCGGAGTTCTGGAAAAGGAGAAGAGATGAAGGCATAAAGTCATTACAGTGGGGATGGAAAATGTTTATTGCAACCTGATCTGTGCTTCCAGAATGAATCATAACTCAATCATTGTTAGGTGCAGATAATGCGGTGCCACTCCGTAAATGTGCCTGTAAGGTGTTTTGATGCTCTTGGCCAACGATTAAAGACTTTGACCTCCTGACATGCTCTAAAGTTCAGCTGCACAGTAAAATAGACACCTATCAAAACTCAGACCATGCAAGATTAGTTGTTGTTTTACTTTCTGTTAACGGTCAGTGGTAAGAAAAACAAAAAGAAAGGTGAGGTGGAGCAGAAGGGCTGGGAATGGAAGGCTGTGAAGAAAGCAGGAGGACAGGACAGAGAGATGTGTAAATGTTTAAATATATTCCTCCGGTCCTCACCGAGGTGAAGAGGCCAGGCACCACCCTCCTCTGTTTCAGGTTGGTCTCTCCATCCAGGTTGGCCGTCTCTATGTGACACATCCCATTAGGGTCTGACGTGTGCAGCAGCAGGAGGTCTGCAGGAATAATCTCATTGGAAACCACCTTCACAAAGTCTCCCACCTTCACATCCTTCCAACGCGTCTCAACATACTCCTTCTCTTTCCTGAGATCAGAAATGTCAGTTTTCAATGAGCATTCCCTACAGATTAGAGTCAGGCGTCCCGGGGCAGCTTTTATATAGTTTTTTGTTGCATGTATTAAGTGCAATGTTGGGTATATGTTTGAATCTTATTGTATGCTTAATCAGTCAAATTAAATATTGACTCTGTTGTCATAAACAAAACAATAAAAACGTACACAAATACAGCACATGAGGGAGTTAGAGACTAAACAATATAACCAAATGAAAAATCAATGCTATTGTTTTTGGAATGTGGCCCAGCTATGTAGAACAGGGAAACTCTCCAAAAGGTTTGGGGCAAATGAGACAGACAGAAGCAGAAAGAGGAGAAAAGACTGTGCACTGTCATCTCTAAGTCTGCGCTGAGGTGTTCTCAGGATTGCGACTTCCCACACGCTGTTGGAAACCGGCATGTCAAGTGCTGGCTAATCACCATCAATGACAGAGAGCAGTAGGTATGCTGCCCTGCATGTAGGACCTGATCAGGTGGCTGCTGAACTCTGGCACATACAATGCTACACCTAGCCCCAAACAAAGCCAGGAGAGAGTGTATCTATTTTTAGCATGGTCATGTGTTGAGGTTATACTCACCATGTTGAACAAAGATTAGGTGAGCTTTAGGTGTGAACGCCAGACAGCCTAAGTTTCCAGTTCAGGAAAGTCTATTTCTCAGAAACAGATGGTCATCACATGCTTGTTCCAATCAAACAGTCATCAGCATCCCGGGCAGGATCAGGATGCCAGTGAACCATAATGTTCTCTTCAACTGTTTTGAAGGCCTCACATATCTCATTCAGCCCATGCCAAACAATACAGCTGTCTGCCTGATCATCTGCCACCCTCGTCAAGTCATTAACTTCCGATTGCCCCAAATTAAGCACATTTCTGATCCTCAAAGCGACAGAAAGAAAATGTTTGCTGTTTTAAATTTGGCTCCACTCCATACGGGCTACCTGATGTCTCTTAAGGATAACGTCTCCAATTGTTTATCATTTTGTGGAGATAACAATTCCTCGGAGATAAAGTAGCACTTAACTGGTACACTGATAAAAAAACAGGACTTGTAAAGAGAATAATGCTGAACATTTCTATTCTTACAGACGCTATTGAGGGATTGGATAACCTGTTTGGCTGGATAATAATAACATCAGTCACATTCACATCCTGTTTAGATTCAATTAACTCACTGTCTAATGATGAACGATCTAGTATGAATTGCTATTATTCAATCAGCATGAATAACAAGAGGCGTTTTTTGTTTTCAAAACTTTTTGCGTCAAGTGGATTGACGAGACAAGAGATTGAGACGATGACCCCCGTCGTCACTCAGACACTTAACATCCCTGTGAAACAAGGAGCGGTGTGAAACAAGAAGAGTGACGAAAAACTAAGGCGTGCATCCGAGAAGGTCTCCTGAGTTGAGACTAAATCCCGCTCATCCGACTGCATTCCCCGCGGTCACAGGAACGCGTTACATGCACTTGTAGGACGAGTGACAGTTTTAAGAGCTGTCAGGACACTGAGTCTAAAAAAGGATGTGTGTGTAAATAGAGGAATGACCTGCACATTTTCCATGTGTAGTGTGTGGAGTCTTGAAAATTATTCTTGAGCTTCCTCTAGAAACATTTGTCTAGTTCAAAGAAATCCTGGCCGATCGATCGCACCGGCTGATCCATTTTAAACTGTTCTAATCTTTACAAGGCCCAAAAGATGAAGAAATGGTAGCTTCAGCATCCCCACTCAGTGAGCCACGAGACACCCATCAGAGCCCACTCACAATGACTCAACTGCTGCTTGTCTCGTTGCGTGAGGCTGAGACGACTAGTGTTTGCTAACAGACCCACAGGGACTGCCGTGTGTCCACGGCTGTGTCCACAGTTGTGTCTGGAGTCTGGACTTGAGGCCACCTGGACCCTACTTCTACACACACACACACACACACACACACACACACACACACACACACACACACACACACACACACACACACACACACACA
>OOFE01032474.1:0-11164 GCA_900323365.1 Monocentris japonica | reverse complement strand
CTTGGGGATTGGGCGGGGAGGTTGAGGGGTAGAAATCAATGATTGCACAGTGCAGCCCAGCATGCGAGACCATTGGCCTAAGCCACGGTAGTGAGCGTCAGCAGCTGACGCATCCAGGGATCCAGGGTTTTAAGACTTCTGTCAGTTAAAAATGCATCAAGTTTATCAAGGGAAGTGAGAGTTCTCTGGGCTCATTAGTCTGAATAAAATAGCCTGCTCTGGCATGAAGCGACTCCAACGTTAAAATCGTCGCCAGTTAATCCATATGAGAGCAGATACTGCCTGGTGATCAAAACTGGAGCCTGTGTGAGCTGTGTGTGTGATTGAGTGTGTGTGATTGTGTGTGTGTAGGTTAGTGTGTGAGCGTGCATTTCGTGTGTGCCAGTGTATATGCCTGAGAGAGGAGAAAGAGCGTATGAGTGATGGAGAGAGAGATAAAAAGGCTGGGAGAAAAAACAGAGAAGGGAGAGAGGATGAGGAGGATGAGACAGTGCAAAGAAAGAAGAAAGGAGATGAGAGAGAGGGATATCGAAAGAGTGAGTGATAAAGAGAGAGGCAGAGAGAGGGAGAGGGAGAAGGAAATGGAGCAGAGTGGAGGAGAGAGGGAGGGAAAATGATGAAGATAGAGGGAGGTATGAAGATACAAAGAGGAAGAGAGATGGGAGAGAAGATGGATGGTTGACAGAAAGAGTGAGGGAGGGAGAGAGAGAGAGAGAGACATGGCAAACACAATGGGAGCGGACCAAAGAGAGGCGGTTCTGACCCACACTGTTTTTGTGCTGCTTAACGCTGCTGGCAACAGTGAGATCAAACCCAGGAAGACTGAGCCCTACACCACATCCCAGCCCCATAATCCACATCTCCAGGGAACCAGATAAAACACGGAGAGGACCTCTTTCTTTCTCTCTCATGTTCCTCCACTCTCCCTCCCTCCCTCTAGCCGACTCGAGAACACAGCATTACGTACAATTACGCACGACACGCGAAATAAGCTCATTGTGCTGTATAACCGAGGAGGCAATTTTGGGAGGCTGAAAACGCGGTCCAAGGATACTGCACATTACACACACGTTACATCTACTATCAGCACACCTCTGAAACGGTGGACCTAATCAAGCTCCTCAACGCCTTGGGAAGCAACTGGAGTTTGAGTTGAATTAATTATGGTGGATGTTATCAGTCACCGAGCCATTAGTGATGTTCCTCTTCTCGATGCCTATCTCTTGATTTCTCATCAGCCTTTCTCAGCGTTTTACACGCGCGCTTATCAAATTCTACCTTGCCGCCACTGGGCGGACTGTGTTCAAATCCAGTTTCGGATTTCAGGGGCTGCATACGTGGGCTCTGTTTAATTCTACATCTACATGTGGGCGTGTGAGCTCACGGAGGGGGAGAGCTGGTTGTCAGGGACGACGGTACTTACAGCTTTCGATCTCCAGGGTGCAGTTTTGCTCATCTAGAGGGTAGCGGCGCAGGTCCATCATGCAGGCTGCTGTTGTTGTGATCCTACACACACAGTGGGATGGAAAATATAGGATTTAGCACAGACCCAGCTGAGGCAGCCACTAGCAAAGCAATCCATTTCATTTGACCTTCATTCGTGAGTATGATATACATATCAAAGCGGGATGATGAAATGTGATGAGATGTGACTTAAGAGCACCTGGCATCAAGCTATTCCTCAGAGAACACCAGATTTGAATGGAAAATCAATTCACTCATCATTTTAAGACCAAAACCAATCATTGTATTGTAGCAAGTTTCACAAACGGTAGGTCAAACTAAATAAAATGATAGGCCAAACAGGAGTGCTGCTTTCACTCTTCTAACTTGGAGTTCCTGCAGGACGCCACATCTACGCTACAGTGGATGCAACGGTAGTGAAGCAAAGTGAATCTTTGGGGTTTGGGCCAAGAAACAAAGGTAACTCATCCAGACTGCTTTATCTTCATCCTTTCCAAACTCTCATGTCACACCCCCTTCTGCACCCTCTGCTAGGTCCAACTCAAAACCCTGGTGTTGGCCTACAAAAAATACCCACCTACCCCCGGGCCACAACTCAGCCCTACAGCCCAGGTTGAGGTCTGTTGTCTGCAGCTACTGAGCTAGCACTTCCATTTCTGCAGCAATCTAGCCATTGGTTCACCTGGTCACAAATGTTTTGTCTCTGTGCCTTCCAACATCCCACTACATCAACAGCCCCCCCTCCCCAAAGATGCCCCTTTACCTGAACCAGCCTGTTTTTTAGCAACATGTTTGTTTATTGTACCATATGCAGATAATACAAGAACAGAGTTTAACTTCTGTCCACAGAATATCCTGTAATAAAGAGTTCTTACGTGTAAGCCACCCATGTCCAACAGGTTCACTCAGAGCGACACAGTTCCTGCCACACACACAACAAGCCACAGCTGAGACGGCCTGGCACCCGTGCCAAACCCCCAAGGCTCTCCGAGAGAGGCTGGACACACAGCGGATGAATGTTACTACAGGGACGAAATCTACCATCCTAGTCTTACACAGACACAATACACAGACACAAACACACGTGCACACACTGATTGCTATGAACCATAATAGCATCATGCAACCATTAGCAATAACAGCAGCCTGTGGGAAAATTCCCTGTATAGGTTGATGTATCAGTCATGACCTTGGATTTCCCTTGTCGTGGCTGGGTAATATCAATTCATTTAGTGGGCTTTTTTGGTGCATTCATGCATGGCAATGAAAGGTCTGTCAGTAACCAGACCCAGACAAAGTAGTAGTGAATAGATTGTAAATAATAAAAATATGAGCAGGCCTCCATTTATCTTACCCACTTCTCGGCCTGTTAAACTGCCAGGCTAAATAAATCAACTTTGAGCAGCACAAATGTTACCAAATTTTGTCCTGCCTGGTCAATAAGAATTTACTATGGTTGGCTTGCCATCGGGCAGAGGGATAGCAGTAAACCTAAATCACAATATCTTCCTTCTTGTAACTTCACCAGAAGTAGAAACTAATCATGAAGAGTGCTTTGTCTTTAATAATTAAGAGCACAAGTTAATTTGAAATCCTTCCACATAAGACTTGCAGCTCCCCTGGGCTCAGCCTGGCAAGTTCGGGATTTCATTTTTTGAGACGTAGACACACAATCTCTCTCTCTCTCTTCCCTCTCTCCTTTTTCTTGCTCTCTGGGCTCTTACGTAAGAGCCAGTTAGCAGGGCCACGGTGCACTGGGGGATTAACACAGGAGTCTTACTGCTGTCCTAGTTTACCCCTCTACGGCCACAACTTACTGGGATGTTGTGCTTGCCTGCCAGTCCATCAGTCACTCACCATCACCACCACCACCACTAAATCATCACAGTGGCAGAGGAAGCACAGGGGAAAAGCGGAAATGAGGCCAAAATGGCAGGAGTAAAAATAACAACCTATTTATAGCCCACCTACATCATCAGCAGAAGTCTCGAAGCTTTTTTGTCTGAGGAGAGACAGTGCATCACTGATCAAGAGCTGCTTTTGCATTGCCTGGCATGTTGGCGTGTCCAATATGTAGCACAGTAACAACGTATTCTGCTAATAAACAACAAATAACCAGGAAGGAGGGGAATTCCCTCTGCTTGCCTCTACTCCTTCTCTCCATTGCGGTGAGACTGTGTTGTGGACCTGATCATGAACCATAGGCTTGTTTGCTCTTCATCAGCATCAGGCTGGTCCCTCTCTCATCACAACCTGCCGGAGGAGAGGCCATATTCCACCGGATCACGGAGATTCAAACACGCTACATTTGCTCTGTGTCAGAGCTAATAGGACATAGAGGTCTAAAAAGGCTGGTTTGTTTCCCCCCCTGCATGTTTCCTCACAGTTCAACCCAGGCTGCGTGTGGACCCCCTAAGGCAGCCTGTGCACCTTTATTCCAAATGACCTTGTTTACGGACGTAACACAACCACCATGAATTCCCAGACAGAATCTCATTTCGCGGGAGAGCTACAGTAGGGACCTGACAAACATACAAATACAGAGAAAGGAAAACCAATTGTTGCAAGCAGGTGTCAAACCTGTGTAGGCCGTAATTAGACTGACATACACAACACAATAATTAAGAAATAATTTCATACAATTGTAGAAGAAATTAAGACGGTGAAGCTACCTCCATTTTGGATAGAGAGCCCATGTTGAGCAGAGGAAAACATGGCACGCCTGATTGGTTTTCCCTGCCCAGGCACTGTTGCCAAATCTGAAAATAAAATGTCTGCATTGGTTCGACAAGAAGGTCATGTGTGTGCAGGTGCCTCAACCCAAACATGGCAATTAATAGGAGTGGCCTCTCAGTTTCAAATTACAGTCAACCCATCAAGGCTCTCAACCAAGCACACATAATGTCAAATTGTTCAAACACTGCCCTGCCGGATCATTGATCTGCGGCGGAGATCGGTGACATCGAAGGCTGTGCTAAGCCTGCATTGACGGTATTGACAGAAAAAAAGGTTTATTCAAATCCCTTTCTTCTTTCACTCAGCAGCTTTCTCCTCCTGGTCATGCGATGTCATCTATTGAGCTGTGGAGTGGAGCACTCCTGCCCTGACAAAAGAGGACGTCAGTCTCCATAGCACAAGGATATGTCCTCTCACAAAAGGAGCTACAATATTCAGAGAGATAGAGAAAGAGAGGGAGGTGGGAGAGAGAGAAGGGAGGAGAGAGAATTCTAGCAATTTCTCCATTTTGAATGAAGCCTGACCTTCAGCCAGCCTATGGATGTCTCTTTCTTTCTCAATCGTTCTCTCTGAATTTTGAGCAATATGTATCAGGAGTCCCGAGCAAGCTCTGTAATTTTTTTGGTCTTTTCTCTTCCCAGATAAAATACAATAAAAAGGCTAAGTGGAGTTTGTGTATTATAAAATCAGATTGCAGTGCGTGTGCATGTGCATATGTGTGCACGTGTGCGTGCGTCTCCTCACCGCCTGGGCGGATTTGTGTTATTGGCTGAACCTTTTTCAGGGGCTGGGTAATTAGATCAGACTGCTTCTCCCTGAGAGTCAAACTGAGCTCTAAAGTGACAGTTGGGAGCACTGTTGTAATTTTCTGCTCCTCCTGGTAATTGAAGACCAGGATTTGGCAGGATTGGGATGCACTATATCCAGGGAATAGGGAGTAAACAACACCCTCATCCCTCCTCCTCCGCACGCACCCCAAAAATAACACCCACCCACTAGCACACCCACTCGTACGCACACACACACACACAAAGATGCACACACACAAAAAGAGACCCAGATCACATGCACGCAAACACACATCTAGCACTGCTCTCATATTTTAGACAATATCTCTTTGAGAATTAAACAACATTCCAGTCTATTGGTGTTCCCCGGGTACAATGTTAGTTCATTTCAGTCAGTTCAGCACAAATCCATTTTCAACTTTGGGGCCAATAATAGCAGGAAGAATGTTTACTTTTTTAACTTATTGTGCAAGGCAACATGATATAATACCTTCTAGTGTAAAACCTTAAAGGACTGTAATTATTATATACAGTATAACCTTAAAAGAACTTCAACTACAAGCTCCTGTGCAGCTATATTAAATGATAACTATATATATTATTGTGACATGTGGTGGCCTTCCCAATAGTACACTGATTAAAAGTAGAATTCATTTATTAGACCACATCATGTGCTACTTGAGAATAAACAGTAAACTGAGACACACACTCTGACAGGATGTAGGGAGTGTGTCATGCTTTTCTTCGCTGGCCTGGTTTCCTATCGAGGTCTAGCTGTGAGGACTCGGCACCTCCCCTCAGTTAGCCATCTTCTCCCATCCACAGAGCCCTGCTGTTGCAACCAGCCGGCCCGTCTCTACAGGTATGTGTCAGTGTGCTCTGAGCACACAGGCATCTGGCCAGGCTGACTCTGACAGCAGCTTGTGTCTGGACTTACTAGCATCAAATAAAACCTGGACCAAACCCACAAACCAAATAATAGAGGAGCCGGGAGGCACCAGCACTGACAAGGACAAGGTATCTGAGGTAACAACCACATCTCTTCGCTGCACGCATACCCTCAAATTTACAACACCCCTCTCCTCTCTTCCGTTCTTTTTTGGTTGTTATGCAAAAAAATGTGTGTCGCACTTATATAATTGAGTGTTATAAATTCCATTTATTGATTCATGTAACAAAAAATAGCAATGAATTATCTGGTGCAGTGCAGATACTTAAATTTTTTAAGCAGTCTTCGCACTAGAGGAGCAGAGAGAGAGAGAGAGAATGAATGAATGCTGCAGTGTTAACGTCTTGAATTAGCAACAATAATCTCATCTTTTAAATACGGACACTAATCTGAGATCATTTGCACAAGCGTCACACACATATGGAGGCTACAGATCAGAGGAGCAGGGAGCAGGCAGCAGCGGCCAGCAGCAGCACCAAAATGATGGACGGAGTATGCTAGCCTGTGCAATCAAATACACAGCAGCAATGCAAATACAGAGTCTGTGTTTGCATTGAACTGCTACATTATTGATTATGATTTTATCAATTATGGATGACAATCTTCTCAGAGGCATCAGATACCAACACCACAAAGAGATGTTTTCTACATGGGTAGAACCAGCCTGCACAATCAAATACATTTCCTCTGTTTGTACCGCACTGCTCCATTATTGATTACAGCTTATCCATTATTGATATTAATAACCACCAGGGGCTATGAAAGGCTAAAAAGCATGTAAGTCACACACACAGCTGTTAAATTTACCATGCTTCATGCTGACCCAAAATGGATGAGGATGAGAAAAACGAAGGGCCACACTTGTTCTGACTCAAAATAAAAGGTCATTACAACGGCTTAATCAGTTACAATAGATCAGATATAACCACATTATTCCATTATGGATCATGATCAAGCCGCTGATGTTAATAGTCCTGTGACGCTAGGAAGGGCAACTGTAAACGGCTTACCTGAGTCCATAAAGAACTGTTCCATCAGGGTGGAGGCGGATCATTCTGTTCTTGACTGTGACGCCATGAACGAAGGACTTCTTGTCATTGAGAAAGTAGGTGTCTGGGACCCACAGCTGGTCCGCCACTCGATTGTCCAGAGTCAGATTGAGAGCGATCTCAGAGTAGGAAAGACGCTTGTCCCGCCATGCTTGCTGGAAGTACATAGTCAAAGTGTAGTCCTGGAGGACAGACAGAAGGAAGGGGAGAGTCAGCTTAGTGAATCCAGACATGTGCAAGACTTCAAAGCCAACCACACACTAAGAATCAATAATGCACAACTTTGCCTGTTCGTAATAACCCCATATAGCCAGAAAACAAAGAATGTCTCACAAAATACATTGGCTACGTCTCTCAAGTGATGCCATAAGCATATAAATGAAGAATGCTTTCGTTTTTTTATGTCGCTACCCCGAAGTGTGAAACACATGAAGCACCAGGTCCAGCAAGTTAGGTCCTCCTGTGATCACATCCGATGACCAGAGCTCCATGGATGTGTCACAGCTTGTTGTATAGGCTATGCATAGTTAGAAGGTCAGCCAAAAAGGTCGTTGGTGGTCTGAAAGGCCATGGCCTATACTAGGGGCCATGCTGACTGGGGTTGGGGGGTGAATATTCAGCTGTACTCACTTAATTTTGAGACCATAACCAGAGGGGAACTTTCTCAGCTGGCTGACTATTGTCTCACGCTAAAAATATCTGCTTCCACTCAAATGAAGCCACTTTTTGCTTTATAGGGACAATACTCCCTCTACTACAAATGCCCAGCTGGGGCTCCCTCTGCCTCTACCTCGCTTTGCTCTCCTGCTCTCTTTTCCTAATTCTACTATTAAGTAATAAATAACTTGTATGTTTCCCCAGAGTTTAGATGTATAAGAGTTTCCCAGAGTTAAACTCAGCGAGCAAAATACATTGTCCCCATACAAATCCATACATTTATATAGTATAATATGCTTCTACTGACAGATGTACCAATATACTGTACCTACTCTCTCTCTCTTTCTCTTTCTCACTCTCTCTCTCTCTCTCTCTCTCTCTCTCTATCTGCTTCTCATTCTCTAAAAAAAAAGACATACACCCACACACCGACAGTAAAACACAGCACTGCGGTTGGATCTGTTCTGTTACAGAGTGTATTGCAGTACAATCGATGAGTGGGAAAACAAATTATGATATACAGTCCATGAAATGAGGCCCTTGAGCTTTACTCATAACAGCAATCATCATTACTTATCAGTGTGTTTCTTTTTTTTTCCCCCAAACCAGTTCCCGCCTCTGTTTCATCACATATTAGTGTGACATTGCAAAACAATTGCCTCTTCACTCTTAAATTCTTATCATTCATTGCACACAGTATGAGTAACCAAAGCAGTGCATAAAAAGGGCATCTAAAAATACATGAGCTCCTGCCATGTTGATTTTTTCAGGAGTGAAAAGTCAAGTGAGGATAACTACTTCTTCATCCTATTTTACAAGAGTTCCCTTTGAACCGCTCTCTCTCCCTCGCTCCCTCCCTCTCTATCTCATTATCAGAGTGTCGATCGGATATCTCTATCACCTATGGGAGTATTAGCCGGTGCCTTCAGGCTGAGTGTGTATCACCCACTATGGCAGCATCTCCTGTAATGCATCCCTGTGTTAACTAGCCCCCTATCTCATTCGGCCAACTCCGGCCATATAGATAAAGGAATGTAGAAACATGTAGAAAGGAATGTAGAAACATGAGATGCTAGACTAGAGAATAATGTTGTTAGCAGGAGCTCACCCTCATTCTGACGAAATTAGAAAATTGAAACAAACGATACCAATTAGAGCCCTGTGGCAGCAGTCTGAGCAACGTGATTGTTTTGATGCAGAAATGATTTATTGTGTCAATATGGTGTCATGGACCTATAGTAACAGTCTCCCTGTCATTCTCTCCCCTGACCACCAATCTACTCAACATTACTGGTTCAAATGAAACATGCTTTGGGGTTTTGGTAACAAGGTTGCGTGCATGTGGGGTGTGTGAGTGTGTCTGGTGTCTGCACACATTTGTAACCCAACATGGAAAAACAGGCATTTTGTGGGAGACAATTATTTTTGTTTTTCATAGATTATGGATGTTTGCATGCAGAAGCTTTACAATTGTATATTAAACAAAATAAGTCTACAAATAATAATTAGTTATTGAATAAAAAACTGCATTTTGATCAAAGAGTTTTTTTCAGATGTAAAATCGGTCTCCTGTAAAATTAAATGAGCCTGGGCTCATGGCGTTTGGTCACATTTGTGTGTGTGTGTGTGTGTGGATACAGTGCTTACGTGTGTATGTTTGGGGGTTTAAGAGTATAGAGATGCACAGCAATAGCATAGGGAACACCTGGGCCTGAAGTTGCCTCCTGGCTGTGCTGTAAAATGGCAGTGTAATTACGGCCTCACAGATGGTGCTGTTTGCCTCCTCTCTGACATCACTTGAGTTTAGTGACGGACACAAATTACTGCTGCCTTCCATCTCTCTCAGTACAGTCCAAGGCTGAGCAATCATTTAAAACAAATCCAAATCCCAACATTTGACTACTGCAATTTCCAAATCACAAGAGAGTGCAATTTTTCATAATGGCTCAAGGCGTTTGAAGACGGCCTCCTATGTAAGTTGTTCTGGTGCAGAAAGCTTGGCCAACAAATCGCGATGCATGTTGGACAAAATCTTAAATTATATTCAAACCAAACAAATACTAAGCATGAGCATCTAATTTTTCTTGCATTTTTTTCAACTGCTGACAAAGAAATTATGTAGAAAACCTGTATCTGCATATACCATATTCATATATCATATTCAGGAAAGAATGTAATATGACTTTTTATAAATATCATGCAACCCTAATGCAGAGCACTGAGTAGCCTACTGTACCAGCTGATGAGAGAGCAAAATACCCACTTGATTTTGTTGGTTATCAAACTATGCAGCTGTAACTCCCTCTACTAATATATTGCAACCCTCACCCATTAAATCAATCAATGCATTTCTTTACACACTACATCGCGTCCCTGTAGAAAGAAGAATGGGTTGAGGAGTTTTGCTTTGTTTAATATTTTCTCTCCTGGACTAAAAATAATTTCTGAGTACTGAACAAGTCATTTAATGTGTATCTGTAGAGACCAACATTTAGAGCTGCTTTCTTCCTCCACACACATTCATGCAAAAGATGTAAAAAGTAAAAGAGAGAGAGGGGGCAGGTGAAGAGGACAATGCAACATGCAGTGTCCAAAACGTTGCACGTAACTGAGAGACTTAACATCCAATGCTGGAGCGCCGGTCACTCCCAGACTACAATACGACCTTCAGTCCCCTTGTCGCAAGTACTCCTCAGAAACACCATTAACATCACACAGACAGCCCACTGAACATCAGTAGGGGAGACATCTTGTAGAAAGCACCAACATTAAAAAAAAAAAAAAAAAAGCATGACAGCACAGAATATATAAATGGGATGAAGATACAAACAAGGCCTGGCTAACTAAAAAAAAACATCAAGGCTGGTTGCACAGTGACAGCCCCGCTACAGATATCTTTCTGGGCTAACAAACCCCCATTATGAATCTGACAGAATGACAAGAAGTACATTTGTGTTTCCCTGAGAAATCTGACAGGCTATGGTTGTTACAAGACCTCTATTACAACCACATCAGCTGTCACAACCAACATGTGAGGGAGCCGCCAATAGATGGGGATATACTGTACTTAACGCAATGGACACTGGTTGTTATATACAACTGGATTTTAAAAATGCTGTTAACATTCATGTATTAACAGGTTAATTAAAAGTGATTACATGTCATCTCACATCTCTGGTGTCTGGAGGCTTCCCCTCTGCTTTCAGGACTGCCAGAGTCACCCCCCTTCTGAAGAAACCAACACTTGACCGTTCTGAGGTCAAAAACTACAGACCGGTTTCCCTTCTACCCTTCCTATCCAAAACTCTTGAACATGCTGTCATTAATCAACTGTCCTTGTACCTCCACCAGAACAACCTCTTGGACCCCCACCAGTCCGGGTTCAAGGTGGGTCACTTGACCGAGACGGCCCTCCTTGCAGTGACAGGGTCGCTCCATGCCAGAGAGCGAACTCTCTCTCCTCTGTCCTGATACTGATCGGGACTTGTCTGCAGCGTTCGACACGGTGAACCACCAGATCC
>OOFE01032465.1:5382-25024 GCA_900323365.1 Monocentris japonica | reverse complement strand
CTCACCACTGGCAACATCACATATTTAGGTATAAAATTCTCCTCCAAGCTGTCAGAATTGTTCCACCTTAACTTCACTCCACTGTTAAAAACAATACAGGACGACCTAGCTCGATGGATGACATTACCACTATCCATCATAGGAAGGATTGCCACTGTAAAGATGATGATATTACCTAAAATCACCTGCTTATTTACAATGATCCCAATCCAACCAACTGCAAAATGGTTCAACACACTAGACACACTAATAACAGTATTTTACTGGAAAAACAAAAAACCCAGAATAAAACTAACTACATTACAACAATCAAAAGATCAAGGAGGCCTAGTAGCACCCAATTCTACTACTTAGCAAACCAATTACAATATCTTATCAAATGGATCCATGCATCCCATCACCACCATCCATGGCTTGATATCGAACAAACCGAATGCTAAGACATAGTGATCACAGACCTACCCTTTCTCAGTGAATCTATCAAAAAGCACAACTGTTACAAGAATATTGCAATATTGCAACTCTTGGTGCAATATTGCACTATCCAGCTTGGTGGAAAGTTAACAAAATAAAAAAGATTACAAAGTCACCTAGCACACAAACACCCATCCAGCATAATCCAGACTTCACTATAAATAAATCACCTTTAGTAGGCACTAAATGGAAAGAAAGAGGGATTACACACCTCCATCACATGTTTGACAACAACACCTTGCTGAGTTTCCAACAACTTATCGAAAAATACAATATTGAGAAACAACAATACTTATAATACATATAATTAAAACACTCGATTAAGGCAAAAATAGATATTTCTAACAACCCCCTGGTTGGATAGCATCAACACAATTGCAAAATCAAACAAACATCTCTCAAAACTGTATAAACTCATATCCTCCAGTGACTACCAATGCACCTTATATTCCAATAAACAAATGGGAAAAAGACCTCAACATCCACACCAATATGAACTTTTGGAATTAAATCTGTAACAACATCTTCAGCCTGTCAACAAACACTAACATCAGACTAATCTGTGAGTATGTCCATTTTGTCTGTTCCTGCATGCACTAATTGGTGAATTAAAATAAAGTGCAATATGCAAGATTTTTACTTTCAAATTAGATTCCTGTTAGGGTGTGTCAAGTACTCGGACAAAACAAATATTTACATATATGGTGTTTTTTCCAAGTCTGAACATCAACCAAGTATTTACAGATACTCTGAAGAATATTTTACCATTATTTTCTTCATTTGTTTCATTGGTTAAGTCCGCTGTCAATCATTAATGAATCTGCATTGTAATGTGATTCCAGCAGCGTGATAGGACGGCCCCACACACCTCTCATAAGACCCATACAACTCTTGTTTTCAGAGTTCACTCGTAGAATGCATGTGTTGGCCGAGAGCACACTGTATTGGACCTGTTCTGTTTGAAACACCACTTATTTAATAGCCTGCCTTCTTGTCCTCAGGCTTTATATAACCTCTCAGGGCTTTACCCTTTAAGCAGCAGTGCTATCGTTATTGGTTGGAAACTGCCTCGCTCCATCCACGGACATAAGAGCAGCTTTAGCTAACAACAGCAATAAATGACACTAAGCACATGCAACAAGCTAAGCTAGTCTACAGTGAACGTTAGCTTGCAGTCGAAAACTGTCTCTCTCTCTCTCTCTCGCTCTCTCTCATTTTTGTTAGGTTACTCTTAAATTCTATTGGATTGTAATAGGATTCTGTGATATTTTTCTGTATGTATATTACGAATTATACAAAACAAAACCTGCCCTCCATGAAAGTACATTCAGTTTTTAATAATGAAAAGTATTGGGATCGGTATGGCTGGTATTGCCCACCATCTTCTGAGAAATTTGTTTGCTTTCCTCTCGAGCGTCTTCACTGACCTTGTTGATGAGCAGAGGCCAGAGGAGTCTGGGGAGTACCCCATATTGATAACTCCAGGCCTTAAACTTGCCAGGTAGGCCACTCCTCACCAAAAATGTCATCCAAGTATCAGCTTGTAGAAACCTCTCCTTCACACTCTGCCTGTCATTGAGGTCTGCCCTATAATACTTGATACTTAATAATACCTATATTATCCAAGCTCTTTATTGGTTTCTCACTGACTGTGGGAATCATGTCCTCCCCAATCCTGAACCTTAATCTGTCCTGAACTCGCCCACTTTTCAGGACTAGGCTTCTGGAATTGAAGGTTTGAACTCCATCCTCGTCCACCGTGTAAGTTCATCCAGGTCTTCCAAGATCCACCTTCCTGCCGTTACTGACTTGGCTGTAACTGTTAACTCATCTATAAAAGCTCTGATATGAGCCTGCTGGGTGACATATGCCAGTAGTGCCCTCCTACTCAGCTTCTCTGCATTTCACAAGGAGGTTCATTGCTGCAGAGATCAGGATGAGTGAGATAAGGATCATCACCGAGTACACTACCTCCAGTCTCTGCCAGGAAGTGAAGTCCCTGCTTGTACAGTGCATCTTGAAACTGTCAAAGCAGCCTTGGAGGAGCCCCTGGAAACTGACTGGGACATGGTAGGTCTTCAGCGTGGCAGATACCAGCTTGTGAGGTATGGTTCCATAGGCGTTGGTTAAATCTAACCATATGACTGCAAGGTCACCTTGGTTCTGCTTTGCATCTTCTATGATCTTTGAGATGATGCTTGTGTGCTCGAGGCAACTGGACACTCCTGGATACCACCCTTTTGAACCAAGGTGTCAATGTAATTATTGTCTAGCAGGTACCCAGTCAATATTGATTGAGGTTTACAGAATCCTTTTTCTTTTGGAATGAAGCACCCCCCAGCAACCAGCCAGCTTTCCACAAGTTAGTTGTTCCTCCATGCTACTTTCAATAACTTTCAAAACCTCCTCCCCAGCTTCTTGTAGCACTTGCAATCCTTGTATGGAATGCACAGAAGGACTATCTTGCTCTGGCCTTTCTCAGGAAGTCATTCACCTCCTCCTCCGACTCTTCAAAAAGGACTGTGGGTTCATCTGGCTTGATGAGTTTAGCCATCACCTCCAGCTCCTCCTCGTGTCTGGGGTCACGGTGGACTCCATGGAGGTGCTGTTCCACCTCATCCTTTGTTGCCTCCAGCTTTCTAGATCTTTTGTCTCCCAGGAGTTTTCAAAAACACTGGAATTGGTTCTTTGTGAAGTCTGTCCTCGCCTTCATTCACTTCCTCCCGTCTCTTTGATGGTACTCAGCTCAGGGTAAGGTTTTAATGTGCTCCCTAAGGTTGTCATGGATCTCTGTCAAAACAGGTTTCTCTTCTTCCGTTGCTTGGTGGAAAACCTTCTTCAGCCTTTGTAGACCACCTCTTAAGGTTGCAATTTCAGGCACCTGCTCTCTTTTGGCTTGGTGTTGTTTTTGGACTTCCTCTTCTCTTCTCCAAAACCAGCCTGTGCTGGTTGTGTCACCGCTCACTCAATATATTAATGTCAAGTTTAAATGAATTGAATCAATGGATTGCACTCTGAACTTGAAGCATGGCCCTCAAACACTTGTGATGCTAATTCTGAATCTACAACTTTCTTATTCAATTGATTAACTTCAAGTCAAGTCAAGTCAAGAACTTTATTTGTCACATACGCATACAGGATGTGCAGTGAAATGAAAAAAAGACCTCTCTCTTATCATCTTAGTATTTCATCTTGGTGGAGATGGTGCCCAAGCTACACCAATTCAGTACGAGCGTCTGCACTTGCACATCACCAACCTGCTGAAATCCATAATTCTTTTCCTACGTTCCCAAACTTTCACACAAGGATCCCCACGGTTAAAAAAAACGAATAATACAGAAGGATCAGTTAAAACTTACTCATTGACTTTTTGTCTATTTATTATTTTTCTTCATTGATTAGGCCTATAGTGAACTAATATCCCTGCCCATTGGAATTTTGCCACTGAGTCTGACCTCACCCAAACGAAAACTTTGATGTACTGAGGCCTGGGCTGACTAACTGTTAACCTCGTCTCATCTCTTTTTTTTGACTAAACAACTTTAGGGGGACACTAAATTGCCAGTAGTGACACAAGCCCACGCAAGGTGGGAAGCAGCTTGAGCATCACCCACCATGGTGAACCCAACCAGAGAAATGCAGTCATCCTGATGGACGCAGTCTGGGATTTAAGACACCTATTAGGCAGTTGCTGGGACAAGGAAGGCAAGCTGTTGAGCTTCCAAATGAACGTTTTTGTTGTCATGAAGGCAATATATTATGTAGTATTTTCCTGGGCAGTTTTTCTTTATTGTACAGCTATTCCTCTGAAGGACACCACACAAACATTAACACTGTTTGGAGTATACACCGCATAAAATCGCAGGGATGACTAAGATGTCTCCAACAGCGCAGCGAATGAAATTCTAATCAGATCACAAACTCAAGGGAGCCAATTCTACAGACCATATCTAAATTAGTCCTGGAATGCCATTTAATAACTGGCACTGATGGTATGTGTGTGTGTGTGTGTGTGTGGGCCCATGTCCTCACATATATGTGCAATGAAGGTAGCAAAAAACAGTCCATCTGGATTTCAGCACTTAAGGCCAAGGCCAGATGCTTTGAAAATGTGTGTGTGTGTCCATATTTGTTTCAGAGCAGTCAAATTCCTCTAAATGTACATTTCCTTATGTGCTTATCTGTGTGTGTGCAGTACGTGTGAGTGCTTGCTCCTAATGATGTGCATGCTGAGCATATCTGCATGAGTGACTGCATCGCATTTGCATGGGCTTGTGTGTGAATGCTACATGAGCAGTACAGAGGCTCCTCAGGCTTCATGAAAGCAGCTGTTGGTATTTTCCCTCTCTAACCCTCATCACTCTACTGTGACCTACAATGGTGCTAGTTTGGCTCCACACAGATGGCCACATAAAAGCTACACAGGTCCAGAACCAAGCCCTTGACCCCATACCAGACTTAGATGATACATTTTAATAGTCCTCTGGTATTCCTTCACTGAGGTCTGCCTTAAAGGGATACACCAAGGTTTTGGGAGATTGTCCCTTTGGTCCCAGTTAAGTGATGAGAACATATACACCAAAATCATCCAAATGTCCCCAGTAGATTGGTGGCTCCTGTGCTCCATGCTAACATTTACAGGAAAACAGCTGTTAAAACAACTATTGCTGATGTGCTTTGCATTCCTGGGCCCATTCTTTTATTTGATGGGTATTTTTCTTATTCCCACAGGTAACTGGTCAAACATAAGCAATGAGGCGTTGAGATGTTTCCAGCGGAGCTACAATGAAGTTTAATAAGAGAAAAATGTTCAACAATCTAAAGGTAAATATCAGGTTTTGGTATCAGCCCCTCAGAATCAAAGAACAAGGGCCTCTTTCTGCAGCCACTATTTTGCACCGATGTTCAACAATCATACAGAAATCCATCGTAGAAGAGGCTCAGATATCAATTTATCCACTGACAATAGCCTCAATTGACCAGAATGCAATGCAGCCACAAGATGTGTCGTGTTTTGAGTAACTCTTTTTGTTGACTGGAGACTCTCTCTCTTACTCTTAGTATCGCTATCACTATTGCTCTTTCCACCTTGATGTATAACCTAGCCAAATACAGCAAGTACAGACACATTCTCTGGGGATTGTTGAAAGGCATTCTGGGAAATCTAGGAAATCTAATTTAAGAAGAGGTAGACAAGGTAGGTTGAGGGAAAGTGGGTACTCTCCTTCCCAAAATTGACAGACAGCCACATTTCATTTAACCTTACTTTCTTTACCATTCAATAGGCCCCATGCTGCCGGCTGCAATGAATCAATTGAAGATCAAATAACTTACATCAGCGGGAAAGAATGAATGAGGTTTTGAAAGTAAGGTGTGGATGCACATGTATTGCAATGGTTGATTCTGTGTGCACTTTTCAAAGCAAAAAACTGCCCTGAAGTTGACATCTTGCTCCCTCCTTCATTGCCGTAACATGTTTGAATTACAGATCGGACATGTGAGTAGGTGGGGCTTTCAGTGCACTGATGAGCACTTTCAACACAACATCTAACTGGGTAAACTGTTTTCTGAAGATCTATGCACTGTTGAAAGCCTTCTCTTGGTTTATGCTATGGGGATTGATCTTATGCTGTGGATATCTGCTAACCAGGTGTCTTATTGTTGCTTAACACTTTACCACAAATAACACCCTATGACCACTTTTCATAGTTCCTCATAACCCTTATAAAACCAAAATACAGAAATTCCTTTTTATATTTCACCGTTGTTTAGGCATTTTTACGAAGCATTGTCATGAGTGTATTCAGTGTAACTAGCTGTGATTTGTGATCATCAGCAAAATATCAAGCACATAAGCACCTTGACAGGGACAGAGTGTGAGAATAAGTTAATAAGCAGTACCATTGAGTGCAGAATGCAGAGTCAGCACACAGCACATTTCAGCCTGGAGTCCTTATTATTGCTTATTACCTACTATTTCTCATGTAACCTAGATTTATTCTGCAAGATCACAGCAAATCCTTCACAAACCCATGGCACAAAATTGTTTGCTGTGAGAAACATTGTTTTTAACTATTTTTATTTTGCCTATGTGTCTGTTTTTGTGTCTCCCTCTCTCAATATAGCCACCAAGGCAACTGAATAAATCTTCTCCGTTTCTAATCTCGGTTCTCACTTTCTTCTCCTTTGATTAAGAAGGGAATTCTCCCTGCATGTAAATGTAGTCAGTGACAACATTCATAAGGACAAAAGCTTCTTTTCAACTGAACCTAGACTCACTTTGCCTGCCAGCATATTAGCTGCACTATAAAAATTGCATATAAAAATTCTACATCATGCACTTGAATTAGATCATGGATGGTATTTCTACCAGAGTAGTGATTTTAACCAGTTCTTCAACTGTTACATATGAAAAAAACTCCCTTGTCATATAAAGTGGGCATGCAGACTGATAGTGAAACATGAGCTGTGTTATCTTTTAATTAGGCTTTGAGTCATAGCTGGGTCATATATAACCCCTGTTGTTCAAAAAAGATAGTTAATTCAAGCCTAGCTTTGAAAAAGTTAACTTTAGGAGAGAGAGGTGAAAAATGAATAATGAATCAAAAAGGACAGACTTCTGCAAGTTCCATGCAATTATACAACCAAATTACAGACTAGTGCTTACTAATTTAACACAAATTATTCATAGTGTTATTAATAATTCTATTATTAATAAGGGAGGGGGGCAAATGAGAAATTCGAAATTCAACACACTAAAATATCAATTCATTTTCCTTTGTTGAAAGCCCTAGAAACCACTAATCTAGCTCCAAGCCCTTTTCACATGTTAATACAGTGAGTATTTCTGCGAAGAAGTGACTATCAAACCACAAACTAGTGTGGCATTCCAATCACTTGCAAGGAGAAATCTCTGCCAATATGAGACCTTAATGCTTGTAGAAAAAAATGAAATCTTTGCATGTTTACCAATTGATAGAATGGAAAATTGTAGTTTTGAGAAGTTCTTGAGACAGTATTTTCAGCCGATACTCGGAAATTGGCAAATTGTAGTTTTTTTCAGATGAGCTCATATCTCCTGATTTCCTCATCTCCCTGTTTGACTAAAACCCTGCATATATGTGGCCCCAGATGCAGAGATCTTCACCACTAGTACTGGCTAATAAAACTGGATACATCAGTACACAGAGATAGGCAAAAATACATCGAAATTACAAATATTTGTTAATAAAAATGTATCAAAATAAATTACAAATTAAAGGTGTCAAGAAATGTGTTTGATTAAAAAAAAAAATATATATATATATATATATATTACAAAATACATTTTAGAAACTGTAAATTCTGGAATTCTTTCAACGACTGCTTTTTGTTTTTAACTTTTAATACAGACATTTGCCTGCTTTGGGCTCTCACACTGAAAGTGCATCACATAAAAGCAGAACTAACTGAAATCATGAAACAATAGTCTAAAAAAAGGTAACTGTCCTCTTTAACTTGTTAGGCAAAACTTGTCATACTTATTTCAAAATTTGGTCTTTTCCCTTCACTTTTTCTCACATTTGTTTGTTGCTGCCTTGTATACAAATGTATTACTGCTTGTTCTCCTGTTTATGTATCTTTTTTGTCTTTCGCTCTATTCCTCTTAATCCCTATTTCAAGTGCAACAAACTGTTTATTTCTGCTTCAAATATTAACTCTTTCGTTTGTATAACCTATTTATCAATGACTTGGCTTGTTTTTGTTTTTAATGGGAACTAGATACTAGCTGATAATCTTCAAAAAGGTGTGTGTGTGTGTGTGTCTCAGTGGATATGAGCATGGCTGAATGAGGGCCTCATCAATACTGGTTAATGAAAGAGGAAAGCCAAGATTTGTCAGTCTTAATGTTAAAAATGCTGGCAATAAAGTCTGAATGACAGAGTCGTTGGTTACTGTGTTATTATGTTCCTATATTTATATTTTAATACTAATAAAGTTAAACTTGAGCTGAAGGACTGCTTAACTTTCATGACTACATTCAGAAAAAGAAAATGTTTCATATTCAACTGTAAACATTTGATGTGCATGTGTGAATGCATGAATACATTGTGATCTTATTTCTCTCTCTCTAGTGTTCTATGTAGCAGTCCCCACTACCTAAATACATTAGGTAAACTATCTGTCTGCTATAGCAATAACAAAAAACAGAGTCCATTAACCATACACCAGAACGGTCCAGTAATCACTAGGGACACCTAGCCATGTTCACAATGTAGTTTGAACAACTTTTTCTATGTAATGTGGAACCGTTGGTCAGAAAGACAGCTGCACTCTGGTTCAGCACCAAGGACAGCGCCCAGTCTGACACAGAACTGGGAAGAGTATGGGAGGGACAATACTGCCATCAGTAATCGGGGAGCTTGCTATTTAAGACCTGCCAGACCTTTCAGTCACCAGAGAGGAAATCTCTGTGGTGGGGTAAGGGATATTGGAGGAGTGGAAACTGTAATGGATTAGATAGACTAGTCTGTGTTTGACCTGTGCCTTATAGACTGGATTTTGACTGAGTGAAGGCCCTAGAATTCCACCTGCTGAGGAGTGAAACGATGACGGATTAGATCATGGACGTACAGATTCGTAAGCTGGATCATCCTCCTCCTATCCCTCCGTCTCTCACTCCCTGTCCCTAGGTTGAGTGTTTCCTCAATGCCGATGTCTGAACAGGAATCCCCAGTCCCTTTTCCCACATTTCTAATAAAGTACATTCCGTTTTTCACCTCAAACCCAGGACTCTTCCCCAAACTTAGAGTGCCACTCCAGAGCAAGGTGCTGCAATAACTTTAGTTAAAAAAAATATTTATTTTGAGGGTAGCTTAGTTCAGCTTCTTCCAGTGCAAAGTAACTGGTAGCTTGAAAAACTAGACTTTCAAAATGGCTTCACCAATGCTGTGAAGAATCAATGAACCAATTCATCTTTACAGGTTGCTTTTCCATCTAATTTCCCTGTAAAGTTCAAAAGAAAAAATTGTTTGGAGAAACATTTAAATGAATTATGTGCAGCTGCTCTGTAGCTGTCTGTGGGATCTCTGAATTGGCATTACTGTCTTTGCCAGGCTGTCATTGTAGGAAACAATTTGATCTTAAATGACCTGTCTGCTTAAGTAAAGATAAAATAATCATTTGATTTTGTACTGCACAGGCCTGCCTCCTCATTTATTAAAATGTACTTGGATTTAATCCTTAATGTCATTTTAAGAATGTTCAAGGTGTGCTTACCCCTGATTTATAAAAATATCTGACACTGAATAATGCTATGTATGCTCATTTAAAGTACCTCAGTCTTAAACACCTGGAAAATATAAATCACAAATGACATTCAATTTTAATGCAGGTGAACATACTTTGTAATTAGTTTGCCCTGTGAACCCAGCCCTGGTGCTATATATAAAGCCAATTCAGCCATGGTTGAAGGACAGTTGTTTGCTTATTGTAACAAACTATTTATAGGATATTTAAAACAACCTGCTGAATCTTGCGTTCCTCTTGCCTCAAGTTTCTACACACTACCAATAATTGACATTTTAATATAAAGTTGTGGAGACTTAAGATTCAATCTGCTGAGATTAAACTCATTTTTCAAACTCAATCAGTAAACAAAGGATGTAAAAATATCACCCAATTATTATGTCCGATCACAAAACTATTAGCTTTACACTCACAAAGAAAACACAAACTAGATGGCATTTTAAGACATGATTACTGACAGACCCCAGATTTAATACATACTTCATCAGAGAGTGGACATCCTTCATTGACATAAATCACTCCCAGACAACCTCATCTACTCTGTTATGGGAAATCACTAAGACAGTAAAGAGGGGACATTATCTCATATTCTTCACTTTAAAAAAAGACTGAGCAAGAACTGTGAAAAAAAGCTTGAGGAGAAAGTTGGTCATCTTAATCTGAAAACCAATCTGAGGATCACCATAAACTCACTAAACTCAATACTATTTTGAATAAGAAAACCCAATTTACCCTACAGAGACTCAGACACAACCACTTTTAACATTGTGACAAATTTGATCAGTATCTGGCAAGTCAACTCAAATAAGAAAATAATATAACAGCCCTTAAAAACTCTGAAGGGAGTACATTGTACACTCCAAGAAATCACTTTTCTTAATGCTAAACAGTAAAGCATCTGGAATCGATGGGTTTCCAGCAAAGGTTTATAAACATTTCCAGCCAACAATATCACCACTATTCATCAAAATGACGTGAAATTTGGAACTCCGCTATCATCTTATTTGATATGAATACAGCATTTATATCAATTCTTCTTAAAAGCATTAAAGACCCGACTCTGCTCATGCTATCATGCTACCATTATGTCTCAATAACGCAGACATTAAAATCATCAGCAAGGTCTTAGATTAGAAAAAGTCATTCAATCCATATTGCACTCTGATCAAACAGGTTTCATTAAAGGCAGGCACTCCTCTAGGAACATATCAGTTTTGCCAAAGACCAGAACAATGACACAACAATCTTATCATTAGAAGTGGAAAAGGCATTTGACCCTGTAAATTGGACTTTTTTAGTCACCGCATTAGAAAGATTTGGTTCTGGGTAGTTATTTGTTCAATGGATCAAAATATTGTACAACTCACCCATAGCATCAATCAAAAATAGTATTCTTTAATCATGTTTTATACTCCACAGAGGTGCTAGACAAGGGTGGTCATTCTTACCTTTATTGTTTACCCTGTTCATTTAAATGCTTGCAGCCACCGTCTGCAATGGAACCCAAATCACTCACAACTCACAAAGTCAGCCTAAATGCTGATGATTTATTACTATACATACAAAACTCTTTAATATCACTTCCAGCTATCTTTAGTCCTATCAACATTCTTCTCCATCTCTAAATATCCCAACAATTGGTCCAAATCCACTATTCTCTCGCTAAACCAGGATCAGTGGAATGCCGCAACCCCCAAACTCTGTTGTAATATCCGGTACCTCTGCATTGATATTTCCTCTAGTCTTCCAGAGTTGTTTTATCTAAACTCCAATCTTCAGACGACCATAGACCATTTAAATCGTTGGAATAACTTGCTACTCTCACTTGCATTGCAACAGTTAAAATGTCAATCTTACCCAAAATCGATTACCTTTTCTCAATGGTTCTCCACTGCGGACAAAATTTTACTGGAAAAATAATCAACCAAGAACTCTCAACTCAAAACAAACAAGTCGGAGGTCTCAATGCCCCAAACCTCCTTCATTACTTCTTAGCAAATCAACTACAATATACTGTATAATGAAATGGATACACTCAAACAAACAAGACCCCTAGGCTCAAAACTGAGCAGTCAGTTTGCAACATTCTATAAAAGACTTGCCATTCCTGTCCCATTCAATCGAAAAACATAATTGCTTTAAGAATGCACCTCTCATCTCTATGAATGGAAGCTTGGTGGAAAATCAATAACATCACCAACCACCCACTCACATCTTGTAACATTCACAACCCGGATTTCCTGATCAACAACAGCACCTTCACGTTTAATTATTAATTCATGGGAAAGTAATGGAATCACCCACCTTGAACACATATTTGAAAACAACAAATTCCCATGAATTAACACAGAAATGTAACATCACCCCAACTTGCTATACCCCCCAATTTAACAATCTGCTTAAAAATAAAATACAACTTAACAATAATCTACAGCCCCAACCACTAATAGTAAACAAAACATTCATATCAAAATCCAAGATACCTCTATCCAAATTATGTAAAACTCATATCTGACCGATCTCTTTTATAGAGTGGGAAAAAATAACAAGACTATGCATAAAACACACTGTAAAATGCACCTCATGGGCTTCAGTGATAAGAGATATCGGTCCAGAATGCACCAGCAACACCACAGATAGCTATTATGACTCTGCTTGGCAGTGCACAACCCACCCGACATTTCAGGCAAGCAGCAACTGCTGAAATTATTATTATTATTATTACTACAGGTTTTTTTACAGTAAGAAATTACTGTAAGATATTCTTATCTATGTGATTATTATTTACTCGAGAATCTCAGCAAATCTGTCATAACTCTTTCTCAGTCTGTGTCTTGTCCCTGTCATGTCTGCTGTGCCCTGTCCTACCTCTCCATGGAGTTTTTTTTTGTAGTCTTTTTTTCTTTTCTTTTCTTCTTCTCTGTTCTTTGTTCATTTGTTCATTTACTTATTTATTTTGTCCTCCCCTAAAAGAGGCTTCGCATAAAACGATTGGGAATATAATTAAAAATATAGTTGTCCTCCAGAGAGGGGGGATGGCAGAGGGAAAAAAAAAGATTAAACTCATTTTGAAGAATGATATCATCACCATTAGTACTTTTAGGCCACTTCATACCATATGAATTAAATTTTTCATGCAGCGGGCACACAGCCCTGCAATACCTCAGCATAGCCAGTGAGTAATGTAAACCTGCTATAGAGCTATGACCATTTCTACAACAAGTTGAGGTTTTATGAACAACTACTTTGTGGTGATCAAATATATAAGACGTCTCTAGAAATGAGTCCCCTGGTTTGTGTAATGGAAAGGAAGGAAGGTAAGGAGATAAGGAAGTGAAGGAAGTAAAGAAAGAAGGAAGGTGATTTGGAGGTTTTGGACAATGGCGACTGGCTTACCTGTCACTGTATGCAGCAGCTGTGGCAGCAGTAGGCTGGGCATATCTGTAGGCAGCATAACCACCCTAGAAACACACACACATACAACATTTCATATATATATATATATATATATATATATATAATAACCATTTTGTATTGCTAGCACTTATTAATGGCTGTGTGTTAGCACATGCTTGGTGGACAGAAGAATCACACACACAAACACGCAAACACACACAGACAGGGCTTCATCTGACACATCAGCTGATCCGAGGGTGTAGTGCCACTCGAGTTGTCTGCCTGAACTAGCTTTGCAGGCGTCGCTTCATTTCAGTCAGACACAACTCACGTATTGAATATGAACATTTTCATTGAGAATAAATGTAATTTTTATCTCGCCGTCAAGGCTCTCTTTCGTACCACTCCCTGTGAAGCATGATTTAAGGCCACTCAAAAGCAAGAGCAGGGAGAGATCAATAGCAACCCCCCCAAAACCACATCAACCACAGAGTCAGACGGCAACTACATTATGTGTACCGGTGGAGCACCCACCATCTGACCAAGCCGATATCGCAGTTTGTCTCCCTGAAATGCAAAGCAATTGCACTTCTGGATCATTCTACCTTCATGTGAAGCCCTCTATACAGTCATGCTTCAAATTTTGTGAACCCTACAGGGGGTGGTCATTATTTCATATATTATAGAAGAATAACGTTATAAAATCAATATCTAAAGCTCAAACCTTAATGAATATATCCCAACTAAGGGATGTGCACAAATACATATCATATACTTTCATTCGTTATTTAACAAAACTGGTTTGGTAAACTTAGATATCCCTGAATGCAAAAATATGTATAACCCTTTCAATCAACAACCTCCTTTAGCAGCGATGAGTTGGGGTAAATGTCTCCTACAGCCACTGATCAGTCCAGGCATTTTCGCCCACTCTTCCTTCAAGGATTTGGCCGACTCAGTGAGGTTTGAGGTCTTGCATCAACAGCCTGCTTCAGGTCCTGACACAGTATCTCTATTAGATTTAGGTCAGGACTTTGACTTGGCCAATCCAAAACACTGAACTTCTTCTTCCTGAGCCATTCTTTGATAGATTTGCTTGAATGCTTAGGATCATCGTCTTGTTGAACAGCCACTTTCGGCCCAGCTTTAGCTCTCAGACTGATGGCCTTCTCTGGTTTCCCTCAGAAATCATGATTCCCTTAATGATGTTGAGTCGTGCAAGTCCAGAGGAAGAGAAACAGTCCCAGACCATGACCCGTCAATATAATATTGATTGTGACCGAAGAGTTCAATTTTGGTCCAGAGAACAGACTTCTAGAAATCTTCAGGTTTGTCCAGATATTCTCTGGCAAACCTAAAATTGGCAGCTTTGTTCTTTTTAGACAGTAGAGACTACTTGCTGACTACCATTGGATGAATGCCATTTCTATTCACTGTTCTTCTTATTGTTAATGGAGGAACATTGACATCAGGTGCAGCAACAGAGGCTTATAGATCTCTGGATATTATTCTTGGGTTGTTTTCTACTAGTTTTAATGTTTTTGTTGTGGCTCTTGGCTCTATTTTAGAAGGACGTCTACTTCTAGGCAGAGTTGCATTCATGTTAATTACATGCACAATATCCTCTAAAAAAAACTATGAAACTGTTAAGTATTTATTTCTGTTAATAAAAGGCTACTTTTGATTAAATAAGGATTACATGCTAAAAACTCAAAATTTCTATAATTGCACAAGGGGTTCACAAACTTTCAAGTATGGCTGTATGTATTGACTGGGCACCAACCGCCGTGTGGCCATCCCTTAGTTGGCACAAGCTTAACAGATAAGCCACCAACAAGGAATATACTATCTACTTGTAGACACCATGTGTACAGTGTAGCACCCGCCATTTCCAGCGTTGGGACACAGGGTTTGAATTAATTAATAAGGCCAAAGAAACTTACTATACATAGTAGACATTCAAACTGATGTCCTGTGCCACAGACATAAAGTACAACAGCTCTGGTTTTCAAGCATTGAAAGACTATGGTATATTTAGCAGTATGCAAGATATTGGACAAAGTGAAAGAGGACGCAATAACACAGACAATAATTAATAACAAATCTGACCATATACAGACTAGAGCAAGACTTTTCCTCACTACAATTAAGCTAAGTGCCATAGACTAGCTTATGGCTTTGAACATCAAATTGACTGGAATGGTGTGGTCAAGGGGGTAATCCTCCATTCTAATGTGGCATGTTCCAACATACAAGTGCACATTTAATCTGAAATAACGTTCTGTAACCTGTTTACCACAATGAAATGCATTTACAATTATGACTGACTGAATAGATCTTTGGAGTGCCCACATTCTTTAAAATTAGCTGGCTAAGAAGCATTCCAGCAGCCTAAATGTTTTCCTTGAAAAAAATGTTTTTTCATAAAATAGTTAATTGCATTCCTGATAGTGGATTGAATCAGACTGATACTGGACTGATACTGCATGTTTAAACAGAAAGAGCACATGAATTGTCTTCGTGAGGCTTCAGTTGCTTGACATGAAATCACCTTAGAACATATTTTGCGATCTTGCCAAGCTAAATGACTTAAATGTTGAAGGAATTGTCTGTAAACTATTGCGTGCTTTAGGGAATGTGGCCTTCAGGTCTTTCTTTCCAAAATGTTCATTGGTCTTATCGGTCATTCTCCAGCTTCTGGCCTTTTTCCCAAACATCTTTATGTGGCATTGCTCTGCACATCGCCTGGAGCGTGCAGTTGGCAATGTAATGAAAGAGATGGGAGGACTGTTACTCATTTTAAATTACTCATGGACAAACTTAATGCATTATACAACACATCAAACAAAAGCCGAATGGGGCAAGTTTTACGACTGTCTAAAATGCCTGGAAAAATTGCCATGGAAGAAGAAGATGCCTCATGTAACAGCACAACTCATGAAAACTACAAGGGCTTTTGTCAGCAATCTGGGCATCATGTAGAATGCTCTACAAGAATGATCTACACTGTCTTGAACTCCAAATCATAAGGACGCAAAGAGGTTTTTGTTGGGAGGTGTGGGTGTTTGAGGCCACGAGGAGGGATTTATATATAAAAGTCTAGTGCAGCTCTACTCTGAATACAGGGCATGCCTTCTCACATCCCACCATTTCTTCACCACAATTCCATTGCCTTGTTGGAGGGGTGCTGACCTAGTTGAAACGCATTCTCCATGTGAGGTCATGGATTGCCAAAAGCCACGGGACTTCTCAAGACCCTAGGAGTAAAGTAAGAATTGTGGAGGGCTCCTTGGCTGTTTGTTTCCTAAAAATAGGCCCAGTATATGGTTGCATATTATTCAATGTTGGTTAAATGTTTTGCTAGTGTAATATTTGGGGATTTTTTTGGTGTTGTGTAGTTGTGTCTTGACATGAGTAGGCTATTTGTAGGCTAACTTCCCCCTTCTGCCCCCAACCCCCCTCTTCCCGGAACAGTCCCCTCCCAGTGGTCTGGGATGTGGCTATTTACAAATCAAGCACTGCACTAACACACGCACACACACACAAGATAGGCGAGAGTGCAGTGATGCAGCAATGATCAGATTGTGAGCACAGTAAGACTTCCATGTTCAACAAAACCACAGGGTCATGGCAATCCAAACATGTCCGAAAAAACAGAAAAAAGAAAACAAGGCCGGGCATTCGTGCAGTTTCACCACACAGACACACAGCAGCAAGCATCGACATGGGAGCGACATGAGTGTGCTTTTTTTAAATAAAATTGTTAAGAAATGTTTGATGGTGCATCTCAGTTAGCCAAGGAACTACCAGCTGCAACTCAAACACATCACTCAATGGACCATCGATAAAAAGGGAGGCTGATTGCCCATAAGTCAGTGTGCGAGTTCCTTCCCTTTTTATTGATTCCTTTTGTTTTATGCTGACACATATTGACCCCATCCTTCCATCCAGCCCTATTAGGCTATGATATTCTTTTAGCACATTGGTCTTGAGTCTGCACTTCACTGTACCATACAGGCTCTGTTTTAACCAGGGAATGTATTTGCTGCAGTCCTCTGTAACCTTAAATCTCCCAAAAATACTATAAAATACTATAAATACTATACTATAAATAATTCCTGTAATACCAAAAAAAAATGCCAATCGATAAGTCATTTTTCTTGATACACTATGTGAAGTTAACCTACAAGATTAAGAATCGTTTTAGGCAGTATTCAATTCATTTTGGGAATGTAACATGCAAGGTTAGTTAATGTGTTAGCGACATAACATGCAGCTACAGCAACAGACAACATCTTGGTTTGGCAACCAAACAGCACATCCAGATTCCCTGGCTTATGCAAGCACTACAACTGGAACTAAGCTAAACTGCGGTCAATGTCAGTTGTCAAGTTAGTGTACATTGGTTTTGCCCACATGGTTGGAAAAGCATTAACCATATAGCTTAAAATGATCATTGTGATCATCACTGTAACAGTATGTCATACATCATTGATCTCCATGATGTCAATGAATTTCCATTTCTTTTCTTACGGACCACCTTTTTTCTTATAGCACAACCCCATTGGAGTGGCTATATGGCAATATTTGTGATGTTGCTAGTTCATTTCAAAAGCTTTATTATACAATCAATGAATGAACAAATACAGATGTATTCAGATGTATACAGATGACAGAGGCTCCAGGGGTGTGTCAGGTCTGTCCAGGTCCTGGCTGAGCGAGGACAACATTATGCAGACTTGAGTTTTAGTTCTACGAACATTTCTCAGATGCAGAAATAATGTCATTGGTTAAACCTCAGTGGGCAGAGCCAAACAAGCACAGTTGTTCTGTCTAAGTAATATTAGACTGAAGCCCAGTAAAAAAGGCAAGGGGTGAGAGAGGATGTAGCTAATAGCCTATCCCTCTTGCTACTAATGCTAACTTATCTAGGTTAGCTAGTTAGCATAACTGACCTTCCAAGTTCATACTAACAATATTAGCCTACAGTGGCCTAGATAAGCTAGTTAGCTAGGCTGCTGATCTTACAAGATCTAGTCATGCATAAATGAAAAGTCATTGCCATTCATATTTTTCCTACATTTTCCAGTTAGCTAACTTGAGTCTAAAAACCTCTCTGCCTTTGGCTCCGTCCATTGAGGCTGAACACAACCAATGACGTTATTTCTGCCTCCACAGCAGCACTGCCTCTGAGAAGAGCTCCAATCTGCTGGCTTTAATCTAATTCAGTGATTCTCCACTGTGGTCCACGGAGGCCCAAGAGTCTGCAGGTTTTTATTCCAGCAAAACACGACAGCAGCTGATTTCCCAGATTAATTCTTCCTCTCTGGTTGAAGGTGCGCACATCAGTGACATGATTTGCACTGTAGACTCTTGGGCCTCCATGGCACATGGTTGAGAGCCACTGGTCTAATTGATCATAAAACAGAAGCCATTTGTCTTTCTCCCACCCTCAGCGATGGCTCTGGCACCCCCCCTCTTCCCCACATCGTTTCACCTTAAACCTTTCGGCACTCTGTGGCCGAGACAGTGTGTCTGTCCTGACATGAGCGATGTATTATTACCATGATAAACTGTGGAGGGGAATAAGTGATACTTAGAGTGTATGATGATGGGCCGTGGCAGGAAGATGAACAGGTTGCCCTGTGTTAGTCACCATCCACTGTGGACTGTCACTCCTGACTGAGTGACTAACGGCAGGCCTGCGGCAGCTGTGTATGTGTGTGTGTGTGCATTGCATTGCCAAGGCTGAACTAGGGAATCTGTCTGGAAAGTGTGTGTGTGTGTGTGTGTGGATGTGTGTGTGTGCGCATATATGTAACCACCCCCTGGTCAAGGTTTGGCCACCATACACCCTCACACACACAAACACACACAGACACACACATAATCCCACACAGGGAATGTCCCTATCCATCATGCAGGCTGACTCACTGAAGGGAGAGAGAGAGAGAGAGAGAGTGTGTGTGTGTGTGTGTGTCCTCTCTCCTCGAGGCTGAACTCCCTCTTCCTGTCTTGTCTATCCATCTTCCTGACTTTCAGAGTGTGTTTGGTAATGCTCCTTCATGTGCTTGAGGCTGCAGGTCCATACTGATGTCATAGCACTGCCTTCATTCACCTAATGGGACTATACTAGAATCCTCAATGGCGGCAGACTGCGCTCTCCACTTTAATCTACTCTGTTCGTGTATGCACATCATCATTTTCCCTTATTTGTTTTTGTATGTGTCAACATTTTCCATAGCATCGATCTCCCCGGCCTCCCCTCCCCGCTAACGTGGCCAAGCTCCATTTTCCAACTTATCTCATCTGCCATTTGGACGAATCGACCGAATCCACTCCACAAACGGCGCTTTGTAATAAACACGAATACAACAACGGGGGCCCCTGATCCCTTCACTAATGAATATTAAATGATCTTATCGCAGCGTGGCAATCAATCGTAGTGGCGGGGGCATGGGGGCTAATGGCGAGGCAAGGGGGG
>OOFE01032451.1:5672-20007 GCA_900323365.1 Monocentris japonica | reverse complement strand
ATCAGTCAATGCACATGGCAATCTCACAATAGCAATATTTACAAAGGCCCGATAGATGTGGGGAATTAGAATGCAAAAAGAGAGGAAGGAAATTAGATGAAGAGAGCGAGAGAGAAAAAGAGAGAGAAATAAAGAGGAAGAGGCCGTATAAAAATAAGACAAGGACAGCACCCACATTAAATCCAAGCTATTTTTTGCTACAATTCAACATTGTTTATTCCCAAAATTATATGGCTCTCCCCTTGCCTTTCAAGTGCTCTATTTTATTGGGAGGATATTGAATTCTCTCAGATTCACCACTTCAGTTCATTTGGCAAGGCATGCGTGCTATGCAAAGTATAGAGTAAAAACACAAAGGTTTGCTGCTTGAATTGCCATTCATTGAGGAAGGAAGTGTACCACTACACCCTATATTGTTTCCCCTTTGGTTAAGGTAATGTGAGGGTGTCATGAAGTGTTCAAGCTTGACAGTCAGCCGCACCCTGCAGTTATCTCAGACTATAATTGCTGTGGCTCCTGGCGTGGGAAGCCTGAATGTCTCAGACCTCTAGTTTGAGGAGAGTCAGGTTACAGGTGTGAAAGGAATCTCTCTGGAAGAAGGCTTCTTATAGCGTACATAATAAATACCTAATAAACACTCCATTATAAAAGAAAAGACAAGAAACGCATGTCTCCATTTTTCATAACCCTCCATTTTTAATGTTTTAACCATTAAGAAGCCTGTTTCACAACCCAGACAATCTCACAACTTTTGTCCACCCGGTCAAATCGGAGGCTAGGAACATGACTGCAAAATGTCTACACTACTTTTACTTTTTCCCTTTATAAATCTTACAACACAGAGTGATTTCTATGCAGCAAGCGTGTGCATACACCGGGAACTGATTTATTGAAGTTTATTCAAGATAGTTCAAGGCAGCAACACCGTCAGGTGAAATTGTCAAAAAAGGGATAGAAGTGTCTTGCGCTGTGAACAAGTTCTGAGTTTGTTTGCCTCACTACCAAGATTTACCCCAGCCTAGGTTTAGGATATCATAAAGTAGAAGACCCATGAAACCACATAAGCTTTATTTACTTGTATGTATATAATTGTGACACAATTTTTATACCATTGCCACATCCTGTTGCATCTTATACCCCGCAGTCCCATCTCACGTTCACCAAGGCATGTCTAATCTTGTTCAAAAGACAATGATACTGCAGCCTCAGCCATAAAATCCCTCTAATGCTTGTCTTCAGTGGGCTGATCCCTCTTTTCCCTCCTAAGGAGAGGGGCCAGCACCTGGACGCAACCCAAAGTGACTGCCTGTCTCTATGCCCGTCTTCATCACTGCATGCCTGAATGCCCTAGCTCCTCTTATATCTATACTCTCGCCTGCCTATCTACTTAACTGATTGACTGACTGACTGCCATGACATCTTCTCCCAGTGAGCTTTAATCATTTCTATGTAGCACTGCACCATTACGGAACGAGGCAAGCCGGAGCATTTGTAAGGTACAACAGCGTAGTACGGCAGCGCAAAGCCCAATTTACATAGAAATGACCAAATTACCGAGCAGCGACACAGCCAATGGATGCTATCATTCAAAATGACTACAGTAAGTAACCACACATGTCTTCAGTAGGGTACAGCCTCCAGCCAACACTAACATTCAGAGAGCTAGTGGTCAGCTTAAGGAAGGAATGTGCTGTTTCAGCAGTGTGGAGGTATTTTGTCATCAAGTGTCACATGTCCTCTTGCCCTTCTGTGTATTGATTCTCTCTGCACTACAGGCACTGAGAGGACAAACCCCCCGTGACACAGTCAGAGCACACAGAAAATCACCAAAGCTCCAATTACATATAAATATCCTTAACATGAACAGCAGCTATGTGTTTCCATACTTTTGAGCCTGTAAAGTTTTATAAAAGCCAATTTAATTTCATAAAAGATACATCACACATGGAAGTAGGTATTGCTCAGCGGTGTAGCATTTGCAGATGCCTTTCCAAATTTCAAAAGGTCATTCCCTCATCCTTGTTAGGCAGGCATAACCACATGTCCAGCCAGCTAATTTGGACCATTCACCAGTGTCTGGCATTGGGGGCAAATCGTAACCTCCCTTCACAACATGCACATAGAAATATCTTAGTTACAGCCACAGACTTAGCCAGGTGCAGGTGTCCATGAATAAGACTCATTCAACGGCCAAATCATAGATTATCTCTCCAAGAATGCAATCAGTTATTCTTTCCAGCAAAAGGCTAAAAAAAATAAGCATGCTAATTCACATTTCCATAGAGATGGAGCCTGATGCAAATGAATGAAATGCTATGTGCTTGAAACAAGTCGCCTGGCTGCACTGAGGCACCAACAGGCGTCACCCAGAGGAACATCAAAACCCATCAAGCATGTCAATCAAATGCTGTGCCATGTTTGAGTTAGAGTAGAGAACGAAAAATGCAAAATGTTGGAAATACTTGAACTCAACAATGGAGCTAATGTCATAGCTGGCTAATTCTAGGATGAGATATATGAGACAGGATGTCAAAACATGCAATATAATTTCAGAACAAGGCACATGCTGAATTTTGCTGAACTTCTGGGTAAGCAAGACAAACCTGGAGGCAACATCTTTCATCTAAGTGGAGCTGTTGATATTAGTATGTGGAGAGGGCCATCATTTTACAGTTGCCTCACTCACAGCATCAACACAAATAAAATAAAGCATTAGACTTATTTTCTCTAGCATGAAAAATACAGACGTTGTGTAGCTCGGAAACTATATGAAGGTTATGACTTTCTGCAGGGTATAGTCTAACATTTCTCTTGTCACAAATAACCGCCAGGCTGTCTACTCCTGACTTCAAAACAATTTAGAGACAGAGCTTCTGGGACAAAGCATAACAAATAGGAGGGAATCAAATGGTGAAATGAATCAGGATTAAATTTTCTGTATTCTATGACTGGCATGAAACAAATGGTATTAAGGAAAAATAGATAGAAACTAAATGGACGTTGAACAATTCTTGTTTCACCAGCATTATTTATGTATGTGGTGTAGGTTATATTATTGTTCAACATCTATAAATAAAGGGAGGAATGGCTACAGTATATTATATGAATTGCCTTTGCTGTCCAGGCATTCCTATCTGATATTTTGATTTAGTGATGATGATTAAGCAAAGCACTGATGATTAAGCAAAGAGATCATCTAGCACAGTGAAAAAAAGCAGGCTTTGGTAATGGAATAGGACAAGGCAGGCTGAAATCCTTTCCATAATTGGAGAGCACAGCAACACTGAGAGAGTGGACAACAGCTGGAGAGATGTATTAGACTATCTTATGATTTACTCTGACAGAGCCCTGCAAAAAAGTCCCCACTCCAGAATGCAAGTGTCTTGGCTGAACGCCTTGACCATCAGCGCTGAGGCGAATCTCTTGTTGGAGAAAGCAGACCTCTTTCATAGGTTTTTACACCATCACACGCTATCATACTAACACCATCTGTCTATCTCATGCTGCTGTTTCTCTTTCTCTCGGACACATACCCCACAATCTCACCTTCTACGAGTCTGTCTTCCTTTCTCTATTGCTTTGTCATTCACTCTTGTCTTATTTGTCAAACACTCGTGCACTATCGCAAAAAACAAATTTTTAAGTAAAGCCATGCGTCAGAGATTTAAAAAGTTCCTTCCGAGAAAATATCCTGTTCTAAAAACAGCATAATGGAGCTTACATGGCACAGTCTAATCGGGACACATTCAGATTTCATTTGCAAATTGAATTAGACATACACATGCCGAGATACGGAACAACAAAGAACAATTCTTTCTTCTAGCAGCTGACACATATTTGCGAGTCAAAATAGTCCTGTCTGTGTTACTCACTCATGGCCTTAGAGTGGATACCCAAAGGCCCTGAACCTATGCCTGCATCCCTGGCTTGCACTAACCCAGGCTTTCTGCCAGCTAGTCTGGCACACCACAGCCTGGGTCTCTAGCCCTTGCGCTCCCCCAGCATCCCCAGTCCTTGTCCCAGCCCCCCGGTTGCCCTTCATGGCCTGTGCCCACTCAGCTGTGACTAAGCGACTCTCCCCCTAGTATGTGCTGCGTTTCATAATGAAATCACTCAGTCATGCGCAGGAAGTCCCCTGCACTGCGCAGCCATGAAAGAATGCCAGTTATGTCCGTCCACTCACACATGGCAAGTACTGCTGGGAGAGGGACAGTCTAAGCCAGCTAGTCTCCTGGGACCTGGCAAATTTAATTAAGCATCTCTTTTGGATTATTACGGAACTGCATCTAAATTTTGATAGCCTTTGTTGCTTTTGGATGGTGACACTGCAGGCAAGAGTTAATGATGTGTCTATTTTTCTAATTTTAGTGGCAATTAATGGTAACCTTACTTTAGTGGCTCATGCCTTAATCTTAATTTTTTGTTTTCCCTTTGAGGTTTTGGTGTTAAAATGTTGCAGCAACGTGATAAATAATGTGCTTTTATTGTGCTTCCTTAATAGAAACATGGACTAGAATGTCATCTCAACCTCAAGAGCAGGTTACGAAACAAATAAGTGAAAACCTTCACTGCTGACAACTGGGTTTATGTACACAGCTGCGTCTCCTTTTACTTGCGACATTCTGGTCTGTCTGAGAATGTGATTGTGTATGTGTGTGAATGTGTGTGTGTCCATGGAGACCTACCCTCAGCTCCTCTGGAGTGTGTGCAATGTGCACAAGAAGAAGAGGATCAGTTTGCTTACCTGGGGTCTGTGCTGAGGCCTGCTGTGGGCCCCTGCTTGAGCCTGCGTTCCAGTCCCCTGACATACACAACGAGCACATCTAGAGTGAACCAAATGGGCAACCACAGATCACTGGCCTGTGCACGGCTAACTAACATATTTTGGATAATAAGCTACTACACTGGTGTTATCAGTGGCCCATGAGGAGTTGCAGTAACAAGACTACGTCACATGGCCTCAGGGCGAAGGGTGGAGAGATGATGAAGGGGTTAAGTCTGTGTAGTGAGCTGACACAAGCCAGACAGGAAGAGTACGAGAGGAACACATGTGAACAGTTAAAGAGTTGTTCAATAACGTTGATATCCAAAATTGGTGTGATTAGAGCTGGCATGGTCCCTGGTAAAAACAACAAGACAAGGCTTTCTTGTGCAAAAGAATACACACAAAAAACTAATTAAGAAAATGAGCTAACAATTCAAGACAGACGCACAGCAGGAAGGGAGGGATGTGGGTGGAGGACTGGAGGAGGGGAGGAGGGGAATGGTGGGAGGGACTAAAGGAGGGGTGCATGTCTGGTTAAGACACGCAGGCCTAGGTTTAGCATTGTTTTTAATCCCTGGTGTCTGCAGCCTGTCATAAATCTCTGTGGAGTATTCAGCATCGACAGACATGCCTTAGAGCAAGATGCCCAGCTGCAAGCCTATGCAACCCCAAACCCAATCCCCTTCCATCCAGCAACACCCAGTAACTTATAGCATGTTAACGTGACCTGCTTTCCCCTACACAACAGTATACATATTGATCCCCAAGTCCCTATTACAGCTGCACCTGGCAGTTAGTCTGAAAAAAAACCCCAACCCAGCTCCATCTGCTTAAAGGCTAGCAGTGTCTCTGCCACTAATCGCTACCTAATAGGGAGAAACACAGATCGATGGCGCTGACACAAGTACTGTAAGCCATGGGTCTACGCTTCTGTTGAAGGGCAGGGAACATAGAGCATAAACATTTGAAAGAGAGGCTCTTGTTACCCCATGCCCACTCACTCCACCTGCCTGCCTGGCTCTCCGGAACAGAGCAAGCTGTACCAAAGAGCCCTGGAGTTACCATCAACAAAAGGTGTAAAAGAAACCAGATGAGATGCAGGATTGAAGGAGGGCTGGAAAGAATTAGGCCTTCAAACGTTTTATCACTGACATCCCCTCTGATGTCCCCCTAAGTCTACATCCAGCAGATCAGACACAGTGCTGGCCTCATAGTGGAACTAATGAGGAAAAGGTGCTTTCTAGTGGGTGAAATTAAATGAAGTGACAGTCTATACTGACCTTAGGGTAATATATATGCTTTACACACTGCTTTTAAATTCCTTGAAAAATTGTGAACAAGGGTCTCCTCTGAGAGTACGGTTACCATTAATTGTGGGTTTGGCTGCCCAACAATCTGTCTATAGGTTGTTTTTTTACTAACTTGATAGACTGAGCCAATGTTTGATGTAGCTATCCTTTTACAGGTTTAAAAACATTTTTCAAACAATGTCAAATGTTGTCACTTGTCTCCTTAAATTGATCATTTGGCAGTGAGAATCTAAAGGGGATTTGAGGTTCCTGTTGTAGTGTGCCAAGTGACTGACAGAATGGCTGCTGGGTAACACTGTACCAGGACAAGGTATTTCTACAGAACAATGAGGGCCCTGTAGTAGACAAGCACACAATCTTTAAAGAAAAAAATCCCAGGGCTGCACACAGAACAGGCAAATATTTGACCCACCACTGTAAGGAAGTGAGAAAGAACTGAATAAGAAACACATAGTCCGACCACAGTTACCTTAAATTACAATATATTTATCAAAAAAGACAGGAAAGATCTGGAATGTTACAATGCACATTAAATTAGTGGAGCATCAAATTTCCAAAACAGGTTGGCAGACACAATATTTACAAAGTACTTACAACATGTACAATGAATATGTTACACTTATGTCGTTAAGGCCGAAGATACAATCAAAACGCGATGACATGAGCTGCAGGTGCTTGCTATGACAAATGATTGTGCAAACGATTTTCTATAAAAAGGTGAGACAGATATGTGCCAAAATGTTAAAGAAATACAGTATTTAAGAGTCAACTCATGTTAAGGCTTAGGAGTTTATCATTGGGGTAACTGATCACAGGGCAGATACCCAAATAACCAATATACCCATTGTGTTTATTCCTAGTGAGCAAATCGGGGATGCGTTGAGTGAGTGAAGACCTGATAAAAGAAATACATTGACCTTAATCATGCTTCATTCCTCTCTGTGAGGCATACAATGAAAATACCCCATGACCTTCTCTGCGGGGAGCTTATAAACATATCAAATTTTCATATTTATAAAGTAGGCAACGCATTTTATTCACAAGAGGTAGTTCAGCTGGATATTCAAGACAGTTTTGTGTATTGCGCATCACTTTAGCACAGGTGCGCCAATCGCATTTGCAGTGCTCATAGTACTCTACAGAGAACAAACCCATCACCTGCGTGTGCTGTTACAGGAGTAATACTGAATGTTCACAGCTGGCTGTACTTTCCTTTGCAATGCAGTATGTGTTTGTATAATCTGTCTATCCTGTCCTGAAGAACACCGGCGTGCTCGTCTGAGAGAAACCCTAATTCCGGAGACAAAGGCTCGCTGTCTCTGTAGAGCTCCAGCAGCCTGATCCTGGAGTCTCTGCGCCTGTGCAGCTCCACGATGCGTTGCGTGGTCCTTTTTCTGAACACGCACACGGAACCCAGCACTGTGTTGTGATACTTCTCCCACATATTCAACACCCGGTACCCATGCACAAGTCCGGCCTCGTTGTCTATAAATACGAGTTCGCCTCGCGGCGTTTTGAGGAGGTTGTTGGTGTCCCTCTCCATTACGCGCGAATCCCACTGCAGGCTGAACAGATTGCTGACGAGCCTGTCGAAGTTGGCGGTCAAATAGTCGATTACGATCAGGTCTGTCCACTGCATCAGCTCCAGCAGCTCCCCCTTCGTCTTGTTCCACAGCTCCTCAAGCAGAGGATGCAGCCCGTTGCTCTCCTGTCTGAGCGGCGCAGGTGTGACAACCCCGGTCAGGTTGGAGACCCACTCGGTAAGAGACACCACGGCTCGGTCACTCCACTGCAGACCGTCTATTCTCCTCCTCACAGATGCCCATTGTTCACTGTCAGCGTTCAGCTGGGCCAGAATAATAGGCGGTAGGTTTGTGATGCCCAGCAAACTAGCAAGGTAATATGTCAAAGTTTCTCCTTGGACTTGATCCGCGTTTATCCCGTAACGCACACAAGCTTTGGTTCCGTCCGCAAAAGTGGCGAGCTGGTTGGATATCCTGCCGCATCCAGGCTCCAGTTTCACTATCCGGTAGCCCCGGGCTTTCTCTCGCCAAGCCCGAGCATACTCCTCCGTGAAGCCGACTGGGAGGTGATCTTCCAGCCATTCACTCCAAAAAATCCCATCCTCCACGGGGGAGCCTAACTTGACCGGGCCCTCCCGCTGCGCTGACCCCTTGTTATCCACATTCATATGGTAATCTCGACTTCCTACAGAGACAGTTTGATCTCGTACACCAGTGTGGTTGTGAAGCCGGCCCCCCAAGTGCGGTCTTTGTGCCGCTGGGACGGCGAGCAAAGCCCGGAAAGTTTTGGCGGTGAGGTCCATGGATGGACCGGGGTGAAAAGACCCCGTTCCCGGTAACGGGAACCTACGTTTGTGTCGCTCCAACCGGGTCTCCAATGCGCTCCAGACGTAGAAAACACTGGCACAGGCGCACAGAAAGAGCAGCGCAAGTAAGTTCGCTGAAACAACCCTCATGGCGAAGACTACTGGTGTCACCCTCCCCTTGACCCACGGAGCTCCAGCAGAACCGGGCTCAAATAGAAGGTTTTAGTTTAATAAAGAAATAGTTCCTTCAAGCCACAGTTCAACTGGAATGTCCTCTGTCCCGTACAACCTCAACCCACCCCGGCTCACAGGCGGACTGCTTGAATCACAGGAGGAGGGTCCCTTAAACAGCGTGACTCGCATCTCCCGTCCTGTTCAGTTGCCTTGTAATAATCCTCCTCTGTCGATAATATAGAGAGCATTTAAAACCACTGCGGCGGATATTCTCCATCAAACGTCCCCCATTCTTCGCGCCGTATGGGGCTTTCTCTTCCGCCGCGTGCGTCCCCCTCTCTCTCTCCTTTTTCTCTCGTCTCTTTCTCTCTCCACCGGGTGCTGGGTGAGTTTGAGCTGTGTGCAGTCGGCTCACAGAGAGACACTGGGCGGTGAGACACGTGACTCCAGCCCCGAGATGGTGGGCGGATCGTGGTAAGGAGGGTTCAGAGAGGAGCAAGTGCACCGTGCAGGGTATGGAGGAGGCCAGAGACGCACAGGGGGGCGCTGAGCAGTTCGGTCTGGACCAGGCAGCCATTATGATAATTGATACTCAGAGCAGAAGTGCTTTGGAAAATAATTCACCATATTTCCTGCGTGTGTGTGGGTAGTACCAAGCCGAATAACCATGTCAATGACGCATAAACATGGATGAAGTCTACCTAAAAGCAGTTTGCCCACCGTTTAATTTGTGGAATAGAGTTCAGCCACCTTTGTAGTCACCTTTGTTTCATGACATCATAGTAGACTAAGTGGTACCAAACTGACGCAAGTTATATGAGGATAGGGCCTTCTAAGATTTAATGCCCTGTCACGAGCATCAGCCTATATTCAGCTATTCAGACAGCTCAACAAAAATTAAATAAATTGCCGTTAGTAATAAGACCTACAGCCACACTCCAACTGCAGCCCATCAGCCCATCCCATACTGCAAAAGTTACATTTAACATATAGCTATACTTCAGGGGATCCAATATATGTACCCAATGTATACAGTGGATACATTCAAAGTAAATCATCTCAAATGTATTTGCACATGTAAATAGCATTCATCCTATATTCAGCTATATTTTGAATATTTTGTCTACTCAATATAACATATATCATGAATGAATGTCATCTATAGGTTACAATTTTTAAATTTAAAATTGAAATTTTGGTGTATTTTGAAACATATCTCGAAACATATTCTGAAGTATTCTGAGTATTAAAAATACCGGGGCACACCTTCTGCTTGTTTCATCCTTTTCCCATACTTTTGTGAAACTGACTGTAACACGCATACACACACACCCATGTATACAAATCTCCCCTATTAAAAGTTTCCTCATCAGCATCCCCCATACACTTTATAATTCAAATCATGTTTTCACACTCTGTAGACTGAACCTTAGCTTCCTAATCAAATGAATTGGGTCATTTTTATGGCAACATGCTGGCAAGACACAGCCCCATACAAGAATACTCAATTACCCCCACTAAAACAACTTAAAGTCAAGCCATGCATGGTACTCTAAATGCCTGGAGTCCACAAACTGTTAGGAATCAATATCCTCATTCTCACATTCATGTTATCTTATAGTTAAGAGGGGGACTACGCTATTGTATCCAATTATCATCTAATAGTATGACGGTAGGAATGGAGAGTATGTGGTGTGGTCATATTAGGGATGTAACGTCCTCTTTAGGAATTGGCTCTTTTGGGTTTGTGCCGTAAACAGAAGAATTTGTTCAATTGATAGCTAGCATTTGATTCTGTTATGCAGAACGTGTGTTTTCACAAGTTGGCAGAGAAAAGAGTGTGTCCAAGTGGGCTGTCATCATTCCTAATCCACTAAACAGCGCTGTGAACACCAAACTAATTTACAGATCACACACCACAACTGTCTGTTTCAACGGGATGCAGAAGGACTGGTCGGGGAACTAAACAGGCATACTTAACACAATATAATACACAAGGAAATAGAATTTCTCCATCAAAGGTTTTGTGCATATTAGTGAGTACGTCAGCATATCAGTGTTGTCTCACTGCAAGCTGTGTGCCTGCATATGGTTATATCTTCACTCATGTTTTCCTCTAGGCCTACCACTGTTATTAATTCCCTGCTTCATCTTGGACCAGCAGAAGTTGGCTTCCTGTCACTTTCAGTTCAAAGCTGTGCAACAGCAAGGCTTCAGGCCTCCACGGTCCAGACATGGGAAATGAAGAAGACTTTTAAGTGCGGTGTTGGAATTCTGTCTGATGGGTGTCTGCATTTTAGGAGTGTGGAATAATTGTATTGACTGGCTCGGTCTGCAGCAGCAAGCGTTGTGGTGTCCCTTTCCCTTAGCGCAAGTGTTAGGCATGTTCAGATATCAAACCTATCTGTTTCTCACCACGTGTTATCTGCAGGTCAGAGTGCCTCTGAGCCCCTGCCTTCTGCATTCCTCACTCTGCTACAGCAGAGTCCCGGGAGGGCCGTAAAGCAGGGCAAGCTTCTCCCCACCAGTCATGGCTGTCTGCGGCCAGTGCTGCAGCGACACAGGAGAGCCCAGACCGTCTGTCATTCTGTCCACAATGACACAGTACACCCGACGCTGGCTGTCTGACCAGGCCGCAGCTGTGATACGATTTCAGGTTCTCTGTGTGGTGCCCGTCTGCCACTGTCAGAGGGAGAGAGAGAGGAACGGGAGGCATAAAGAGAAGTGGACAGAGGAGGAGAAAGTGTAGCAGGCCCCTGCAACTTCCCTCGTAGTCTAAGGTTAGCTCATGCTGAGCAATAACTCATAGGTCCCTTGACACTTTGCAGCACTCTGTTTCCTGGACTGAATAATGAATGTGCAGGCCTTCCATTAGCGTTGAAAGCTACGATCATTTCACAGGGCCTGACAATTACTCATGCTCAGGGATTCAGGGACAGGGCGGGGGGGAGATCCATTGGAATGAATTTATTCTCCTCTGGTGTGTCTATATGTATGATGGAGACATTTGTGTGTGTGTGTGTGTGTTTACTCTCTGGATGTGTATGCTTGATGTGTTTATTCTGTTTACATCTGTGGGTTCTAAAATAGAAAGTGAGCAGAGCAGATAATATGAAAAGAAGAGGGATGGTGGATGGTTTGATTTAGTATTCTAGTGGTGAAAACTTATGCACACTAAACCGTCAATACCTGCCTTGAATTCAGGAACCAAGATATTGCCATCTGTTCGAGAAACCCTACATGTTCTTCTCTCTACTCAGAATGATAGAATCAGGCTGTCGTAGAATCAACTTGCCATAGAATTCAGGATGTGCCCTTAAAAGAAAGACTCCAACAAGCTGCATAGAGATAATAAGACATGTCCTTCAACTACTGGCGACATGGAGGTGTAAAGAGTATTATGAGACTACGCTTGGGAGAACATGATGAGTTGTCAGCACTGTTCTCAAGTAGTATAAACTGTGGAATAATGCATTTATTGCACAGAATGGAGGTTGCATTCAGTTCCGTATTATAGAATTAGTGTATACAGAGTACACGACTTGATGTTGGAAGGCAGATGCTGCTGACGTTGAATGCAAGGGGTTATATGGTTTAACTCTGAACCACATCTTTTCTGAGAGGATGCAGCTTTAAGAGCCAGATCACTCTCCCTTCTGGTTTTATCTAGATAGAAACTTGGGTCCAGGAGGCAGCAGGCAGAAATAAGCAGCCTATGCAGAATCAAGCTGCTTGAATGAGAGATCCGCTGCACTGCTGGGACCTGAGCATGGCACACAGCCACCAAATTACTGCTTTTTCCACCATTCACTGCAGTTTCATTAGCTTGCCTTTGCCAATTTCCTGAGCCCTGTTTGTCAGGGAGGACTAACGGCCCATGGTTTTAAGAAATGATTGGTCAGTGGCTAATTGCTAATAAATGGGTAACTTATGAATGATAAATTACGCTCTCAGTTATGGAAAAAGGGAGAGATTTGGCTTTTTGATGTGCTGTACCTGCCTCTGGTTTCCGTGCAGCAGCAGTTGAAGGGGGATTTTCGTACCCCTAGGCAGCCTGCTCAACCAGCAGAAGAGTGGAGCATTGAAATGCAGTGCTATGCAAGGGAGACCCTCTGCAAGGCGAAACTCAGGAGGGGGGAAGGAGATGCACTGTCTAGCCACTCGATTAAAGAATCAGTGTCCAATCTCCTGGATTACACCCCCTGACCTGCCACACCAAATCCCCTATTAAATAAATCAGGAATTGAATTTTTTTTTTGCTAACTGGCTTATTGACTCAAGTGTGCTCAGTGCTTTGTGGGGATGCTTGCCTTTAAATTGGCTAAAGGGAGAGCTTAAGAACATCTGATCATTATTAGACAAGTCAGAGACGCAAAGCCTCGGTTTGTTTTTTTCCAGATGAACTGCACCATGAGATGTGGTCTTGCCCCAGCTCTTTTATGGGGTCACATGGTCAGTTAAGATTAAAGATGACGGTGAACGTTTTCTTAATGTTTCAGATGAACATTTCCTCCACTCAGCAGGAGTGGTAACAGCCTTAAGTTTAATGGGCGAACAGCCTGATGTTGACTTGCATCACATCACATTGGAATGATTCTCTGTGCGAGGGATGAGGGCTTTGGTTTACATACCCTTTCTTAACTCCCTCTCCCTCTCCAGATCTCATCAGATCTTTCAAACCAATTCAACCAACCAACCACTAATGAAAAGCATTTAGCATTTTCAGCATATGACCATAGCCACCATGGAGAGAAGGAGGAACTTGGCTGGGTCCTCTTGAAGAGACGACATGTGTCCAGATGTGCATACTAAGCCTTTGAACATGCTTTATTTAAACACAATCTCCAGATAAGCCTTCCTGGTTTGCAAATCACACACTCTCTCTCTCTCTCTCTCTTTCTCTTTTGTGTTTAATGCGGCATGCTCAGATACAGTACATTATGGTTAACCAATAGGCTCTTCACTCCAAAAGGCTACCATTACAGGCTAAATTCAGACTTTGAGGTCAGTAGAAGCTAAGGTAGAACCAGTTTTATATTAATTTGCCATATGCTAGTTGATTAATTTTTAATGTTGGTACATGCTAGTACATGATGACACACTTAAATGCTAGCAAAAATGTGTCTTTTACCATTCCAAACTGCAGCACCAATGATCTTCTTCTCTTGTTCAATTCAATGCAAAGCCTAAAAGGTGCTCCAGGTAGACCAGTAAGTTGGACATTATTTATTACTATTATTTATTTCAATTTATTATTTTATATCAAAGCCATAATGTTTTCTTTCACATTGCCCCATGGCTCTTCAGCAATAGTTATAGTGGCGTGGGAGGAAGAATGCAGGGAGAGGCCAGAATCTAGGACACAAGAGTGACCCCTTGGCATTTTGACCCCTTCTACCCACAAGGCCAGCCAGTGTTGACAGCACCCTGGTGGGGGATGGGTAAACAAATTAGCCACAAGGAGAACTTCTTCTGAAACAGCCAGGCAACCACTGCAAAAAAAAACACATTGGAAGACTTATTCAGAACTTATTCACCCTAATTTATCACACCATATGGACTGTTTAAGTTAAGGACGTCTTGTTAACAATAAGAATTGTGCACCTTAATTCAAGTACTTGCCTGCATATATATTTTGCTTGGCACAGTGCATCTAAATCAGGAATAATCCCTTAACTCTTATTACTACAGCATAAATCAGAACATCCTGCAATGTCTTTCTATGCCTGAAATCAGTACAAATGGGTAAAAAAATAT
>OOFE01032435.1:14481-28405 GCA_900323365.1 Monocentris japonica | reverse complement strand
CTGCATCAGATCTGTTTAAATGGTGTTGATTGCCAGTTGGACTGCACCATGTTCCTCCTGAATCATGGGGAGGGGCAGTCTCATCTGGTTTAATTTTTGTTATTATTTCTTTGACAACTATGTTTGGATTGATTATGTTGTAGTCTATCCCCCTGTGTGTCTGAATGGCCTGATCAGCCACTATACATGTTTCCCCCATGTCTCAGTTGGGAAGGTCGGTTTGTGCTGTTTCGTTCTCTTCTCTTATGTTGACCTCTTTTATGGGCCCGGAATTATTATCTGAAGTGTGTGTGTGTGTGTGTGTGTGTTGTGTGTAATGGGGTCTGTGCTCTGAGGGTGCAGTGATGATGAGAGGGCTTGAAAGCTCTATTCAAGAGGCAAACACATATCTCTCTGGGGCTGCCGGCATCAAGGGAGTGGCAGATGAAATGGAAAAACAGAAACACATACACGCACACACACACACATATTTTCCAGAGCTGGAGAACAGCCACACTGGAGGATAAAAAAATGAATAAGACTTTTAAAATACTTGTTTGCTTACAGTTGAAAAGTGTCAGTATGCTCGACTGTTTTGCCCTTTAGCTTAAGTCTCAATCCGTTGGCTTTCTAATCCGTTGCCCCCCCTGCTCCTGTATTGTCCAAATCTGAGCCCCCTTTAGGGGCGGATCATGCCTAAACCCATCTGTGAGTGTCACGCTTGACATCACAGTGTGGGGTCACGGCATCACTGGAACGCAGCAAATCAAATTCAAGCCTGACATGTAGGACGGAACAGATGTGACTCAAATCTAGCAACATATTTTACTGAAATACTTACACAAACAAACATCCTGAAGTTGCCAAAACAAACACGGTAGTAGCAGCAAAATACATATCCCAAACTGAAACTGTACTGATAGTTACATGCATCCTGTATGCATTGCGATACACTATGTTAACCGTGTGTGTTACATCTTGTCTTTTCATTCAAGGTGGTACCTTGAATCCCACATCTGAGTGCTCAGTGGGGCTGTGGCACAACAAAAATATGTTCTTGACCTTGACCTGAAAAAACCTCCTTGGTGAATCCTGTTAGACAGCACATGAGTTGACAATGAGAATGAAAAAAATGTCATTGTAAACTCATTTCACCTTTTTCTCACCCCCCACAGAAACAAGTAGAAGATCTTTTGCTTTTCTCATGTGTTTTCAGGTCTTCTTTCCTTTTCTTTTGTGGCAGTAAAAGGCTTAGGGATTGATTCCCGGTTTGTAAAAGGGTTCCCTCACGCCATGTTATTATTGATGCTTTTCTATTAGGTTTGCGAGGGCTTGGGATGCTCTTTTATTGCTTGTGTTATGAGGTGTGTTTGTATCGAAGTTTGCACAGCAGACATCCATAAAAACTGTATTTATCCAGGATTCATCAGGAAAATCCCCTTTATTGCAGAAAAGGGCCACTTCTCAGTGCAGTACAAGATACACAATACAATGTTGAATCCAAACTTTTCAAAACTGATCCAAAAATCCCCACTGCTACACAACCAAATCATTATCACAAGTCAAAGATCAGAGCGCTGACAAGTGAAACATGACTGAACTGAACTTATAGTATAATGCATTGTTGGTTTTATGCTTCTGTCCACCAAGACAGTGATCATTCAGCTGTGGAGGCAGACTACATCTTTCATCTCAGTTATTGAGTATTGTTTCCACTGTACACAATGGATGATGTTGAGCAACACTTGTTTGCCTTTAAACTGCATTCATAGGGCAGTGTGCTCATCTTACCTCTCTCGTGTTGAAGGCAGACACCACTGTAGAGTTCATATATAGTATTCTATTGGCTACAACAGACAGGTTCATAGTTATGAACATGAGCAACTCAAGTCGGAGAGTATGTTCACTAAAATTTGTAAGGACTTGTATTCCCATTCACTAACCTAAAACACGCTGGCATTGTGCTTTGCCAAAATGCATCAGTAAACTGTAAAGAACAGTGTGTGGTTGACGGCCTCAGTTAGCCTGCAGGACTCCTGATTTAACACGTGAAATCGACTCTGGCTGTCAGTTAGCTTCAGGCAACCAGATGCCCTGACTCTAAGAAAAAAAAAATCTAATGCTCCATGTTAGTTATTATTTTTCATTTAATTCAGCAGAAAGATGGAAAGGTGAAAGATGGGGTGACATGCAACATAGGTTCTGAGCTGGATAACCTACAAGTCTGTGAATGCGACTATGACCCATATAAAAGTTTGAACTCAAAGTCTCTAGTTTGATTTGTTGTGTTGGTTCATGTCATTGCAGCTTCTAGCGGCTAGTTATTACCCTTCACATCACATACTGAGTCAATTTTTGAGAAAATTGTGCCCTGATTCAAAGGAGATCATGTGTATAAGCTGCTTGGTAAATGTGAGCTTCCTGGGGCCCTGCAAATGACCTCAGGTGACTGAATGTGAATTAAAGTTTCAAAGTAACAATTCCACAGTTTTGTAAGTTCGACTTCCTTTTTTTGCTTTGAGTCACGGCCTAATTTGCCAACTAATTTGGCAAATGGCTAAAAATATCAAATCCCATGGTTTGGACCAGAAATTATGCTTAAACTCTCCGGAAGTCTTGTGGAGACATTGGTGGAGATGCAAGTCTAATGGCCCCTTCCAAAAGACTCCGGTAGGCTGGGAACAATACAGCCTGATTCTCTGCTTTGAGCGGACTGCTCAGTGGCTTTTTAGTTTTGGACTACACTTCAGAAAAAATGGACCACCAGGTAGTCATAATATGCTGCTGCTATAGAGGAACAAGCCAGCTAATTACAGTCTCCTGCAAAATTATCCAGGAAGTCACTTTTACCCTTCACTGGCTTAGAGTGGTTGCATGCACATTATCCCCTTCCACTGTCTTTTACTCCTTCCCTTCCCTCCTTACTGTTTCTCCAGTGAGAGAAAGAGAGACAGGGAAAGAGAGAGCAGTGGATCGTGACTGAAGCACATTTCTCATTAGCTCTTTACTCCCTCTGTAGCAGTCACACATTCCCAGCCATTGACTGGAAACCCTGCCCCCAAAGCATCCCAGAGTATTGGAAAACACATCACCATGGAAACAACTTCTTAGACACTGCTGTGACAACCAAAACCTATCCACCCAACTATCCCCTGACAGTGATGCATCAGAAAGCATGTAGGTGTACAACATGTACTGTCCAGGTAGTGACAAAGTGATTAAGGAAATCACATTTCTTTTATATTTCTTTTTTTCTGATTAGGATTATTAGTATTATTACTAGTAGTATTAGTAGTACTAGTAGTAGTTGTTGTAGCAGTAATAGTAGTATTATATAAAGCACTTTTCTAAACAAACAAAAATAGTTGTAACAGCAAAAACGGTGTAAAATACCTATAGCTCTGTGGATGTTGGACTTTACCCATGCCATCTGAATTGAGTTGACTTTACAGACCTAAGTCAGGCTGATAGACAATCAAAGATTGCTAACGAACACTGGGATAAAGAATTTGAGCAAGAGAACTATGACTTTTATTTGGAAGTATCATTAGAAATATGGACAACTATTGAGAAACTGATGTCGTTTAGCCCAGACAGCCTACACCTGCAAAGTTAGCTGTGCAGTGATGAGGAACAGATGGAAAAACTGTGACTGCATCCAAAATGAATTTTCTGAAGATAAGGCTGCATTTTCTGGTTCAGATCTAATATGACAATAATTGTTTGGTCCTACACTTGAATAGAGTGGCATTCCTCTTCAAACCAGTGAGGGATTTACTGGCTAGCATAAGCATATTTACATGTCGTCTCTCTCTCTCTCTCCCTCCCTCCCTCTCCTTCCCTCCAAGTCCGATGTACCATTACACCCCATCAAACCTCATTGGAGCCTCAGTGTTAATGTAGCACTTAGTCCCCATGCCAATGCAATCTGTCTCGAGGATATTGTTTCTCACACACACACACACACACACACACACACACACACACACACACCTATGCAAGTCTCATCTGATCGTTCACACCCCGTTGCCTTGCAGTCTATGACCTCCACATAGTGTGATGTATGTATGCATTACCTCTTTCATGTTCGGACTTGAGTAGTAGTAGTAGAGTAGTAATACCTTTTATTTAACCAGCGATCCTTCACATTTAGTTGCACTATGGATGAATTGATGGTGTTTGCCTCATGATAAACTGAGCAGATGAAATTGTTTTATTCCCTTTGGAATGCCTTGTCACTGATGCTTGCCAACACTCCCATTTTCCCAGTGGTTTAATTATTTGATAGAGACATGATTTGATAGGACTGCAATTGGCAAATTGATTCACAAACAAAATGTCCCATGTTTTCACAATGGAGTGCACAGAAAAGCAAATGATCTCTCTAAAACCGATTCAAACATGACAGGAAGCAGAAAGCAGTAAAAGAGTTGAGAAGGTCAGAATGTCATCGAGAAAATTAAATCAGAAATGATGGCGGACGAGACATGCGGTGAGGATTTTAGCCAACTTGCAGTGTATAGAAACATTCCCCAATGTGGTTGTTGTACCAGTTTTTCCTGTATTAATTGGTCAATAGTTCAGGAAAGAAGTTGCCCCGCAACAAAAACAGAAATGGTGGAATCAAAATGAAAAGTACCACCAACCACCAGTGCAACAAAAACAAATACAGCACTGCACTGCCTCCTTTGCAACTCTTCCTTCATCTGTTCTCCTTCTCCTTGGGCACTCCTTGTGGTTCTCCAGTTACCAACGGTGATGAAATGTGTCATGACACTGGCTGACAGTAGACGCTGCTCAGTTCTTCTGTCCTCCATTCAAACCTCGGGGCCAAACGTCAGCCTGTCATTGGCTCCAGTTCCCCATCGGGTGATGTCACTCATCCATGCCATGATTCAATTGGATGGGTTCATGGCTAGGAGCAGGTGCGTGACATCACACCAGGCATGGTTTAATTGGCAGTATAGTTAGTGTCATTCTCTCACTCTTCTCTCCTCCCAACTCTTTTCTGCCAGTAATTAGATCTCAGGGTGCAATGGCTTTGCTGCTAATCAAACTTTGGTACTGTCACTGTTATATACTACTTTGAATTGTTACAGTGCTACAAAACCAGCTACAAATACTACTACTACTACAATTGGTGCAATTACTACCAATACTGCTTCTACTACTCTTACTCTCTTCCCTTCTCTCTCTTGCTGCCTGTCTGTCTCTTTCTGTAGCTGCCAGGCAGTTTGAGCTTGTAGAATTGGGTCTAGGGAGATTGTTACACCACTGCTAAATCCACTAATCCGGGACACAGGATAAATAAGCTGGATAAATAAGTGATTTGTGTTCAGTGTAACCTTAATAGTGTATATGTGCATGCATGTGAGCTGTCTGTAGCGTTAATAGTAGCCCTGTCTGGCACATCCAAAGAGGCAAATATTACATACAAAAGTATATTGCACATGTGACTGTAACATGCAACTTGTTTGCTTGACGAAACTTCCATTTAGCTTTTTTGGAAACTGCAGCAATTGAGGCTGAAACATATGTGAAAAACATGCTTAGTGTACCAGATAACTGGTGGAAGCAGACCTGTCGAACCGTTGAGAAAACATACTGCGATCGCCCGGTGAACCTGAAAATGGAGCTGGATGGAATTCATCCAAAACCAAACAAGGGAATGGAAGTGAATTTTGAACACAGCCGGAGGATTTCACCGTTCAGCTCACACCTAACCCACTAACAGAGTGCAAGGGGGGCAGGCTTTGTGATTATTCCACAACTTCAGCCACTCGTCCAGTGTAATTTGGTAGTGGGAAGATTGGTAATTTGTTTTTTTATGGGACATGTATTCCCTGGCGGCTTTGAGGGCTTACACAAATATTCATGTCTTGGCTGATTTCAGTTTCCACCCTCTTCCTTCCTTCTACTTCCTTCCCATATCCCCATTCTTCCCAGGCAATTTATCCACCCCTGTCTTTTGAAGCAAACACACAGAGGCCTTTTTCAGGGTGTCAGTTTGCACTTCTACATATAGGAGCGTACACTCTTTGTGGCCATAATATCATGAACTATATACACACATGCACACACACACACACACAAATACAAACACACCTACACTAACCCTCAACACAACAATAAATACACTGTGGTAATTCAAAATGTTTTGAGTAGCCTTGTTTGCATTTTGTTGATGTCCAGTGTTAAAAAGCAACATGCAGCCAACTGATTTATATGAGTTACATCTCACTTATCTGTCCATTTGGACAATTACAGCAATTCACAGACAATTACAGTGCCAGGCCTCGAAATTAATCATTTTAAGGGCAATGCCACTTGGACTTCATTGTCACCAAATGTTTTCACAAAACTGCCAGGGAACAAAGACCATTTATAATTACTAGGAGCCCATGAATGTATGACTGTACTGAATGATACAAAATGATATTAAATTTATACTACCCAAGTGGCTAAAGTATATTCAATGAGATACAATCTGTCTCCTCTATGTCCGACTAGGAACAACATAAAAAACATAAATAGTTTATTCAATTTGTTTTATATATTCCCACGAGGCGATTGTCAATGCAACACCAAGTCCAGTATATTCCTGAAAAATAAACTAAAATGACCCCAAATAATATTTACAATATAATATGAAAGATTTTATAGCAAAGCTATAAACAGCTCTGTCATTTATTATGTATTTCGCAATAAAGCAATAATTATTCCATGCACAAGTGTTTGTTCATACATGTGTGTACGTGTGCATGCCTGCTTGTGTTGTATTCAATTGTAAGCAAACTAATAGTGAGGCTACTGATGTCTGCTAAAAGTTTGCCTGTGACTGAAGAGAGTGACAGTGTCTATAGGGAGCTGCATCCGGTACAAAAGCCATTCTGGTCAAAAGGCATGGAGTAATTACAGCCAGAGTGAGAGGCAACAGGAGCCATGGCCACTTGGCTGGTCAGTGCTCAACATTGTAGGGCCCAAGGCCCATGAACAGCTTGTCAAAATCATTGATTCAGACAGGGAAGCAGACAACTAAGGGTGGGTGTGAGGTGGAGGGGGTGTCGCTGTTCAGATAAATAGTGATAGACGGATAAAGTAGTCTCTCTTCTCAAGCACTGCTGTCATTAGAACCACCCCCCATCACTGTATTGACAGGACACTGAGGTCTTGCTTTGAAATGGTACTGCATATTGTGTTCACTTGAGTGTGAGACACTCAGAGACCCCTGCTGTGCTGCTAGCACACCGTTTTGTCCTGTCGTAGTAAAAGTGCATGACACACACTCAAATAGACCGGAGCACTGCGACACACAGGCATAGCCACTGCCATCATTTATTTAAACTGCAGAGGCAGCAATAGCCTTTCTCTCCATGTACATACACATTTTGAGATATTTTGCACAGGACGAGAAATGTATGACAGTTTAGAGGAAGTGAGAGTTTTGTGGGGGTTACAATGGGAGTACTCCTATTGGTCCAGCTACTTCCAATCCTTTTTTCAGTTGATGTCCTTCCTTTTTCTCTTTGCCTTTAGCTTTTCCCTCTCCTCTCCTGCCCTACTATCCCTCCTCCTTCCTCCTCTCAGCTCAGCTGATAAACAGTTGTGTGTTTCCAGACAGTTGTCCCCTACAGGCTATATAACTAGGGTCATGTCTGCTGCCCTTCAATGTCATCCTCTGGACTGACTTCAATCACACCTGCCTCCTCCAGCCTTTCGACTCGGTGTGTGTGTGTGTGTGTGTGTGTGTGACAAAGAGAGGAAGTCCTGCTTCTGTCTATTGACCTTAGCTACTGTTGATCCTCCACTGTCACCACTGAACACACACACACACAAACTGGTTTCCTGTCATACCCAATATCTTCCTGTCACAATTTCACTGGTGAGGGGGTGGGAGACCACCACCAGAGCCAGAAGGTTGAGGGATGATTCTATCCATCACTCACTGAACTGCTGACACAGACACGCACACACACACACACATGGTCATTCATGCATTGCTACATTGCTCCCTTCACATCCCAGTGTGCCTGTTGTATGGGAGTTGGTGTTTTCCCCTGCTGCTGACTGCTCTGTTCCCTGCTCTAACTGCCCTTCTCTTCACTGTTTCCATCCACTCTTCCCTCACTTGTTTTCTATTGTTTCTCACTATTGGCTCCCCTCTCCATTTCTGTCTCAACTGCCTTATAAACAGTGGCATTTCAATTTTCTTTTTCTTACTCATTCACGTTTTCATGCCCTTCGCCCTCCTATTTCTTCTTCTGTCTATTAAAGGAATACACCACCAATCCATTTAACCAACCATTTACGAAGGCCTGTGCTAAAGCTGAAACTCAATGTTTTGTTAGCAGGGTAGCATCATCTCTAATATGGCAAAATATTCACCATTGCAGGCTAAATGCAGGACAGATGAATCTGTTTGCGATCTTTTTTGCTTATTTGCCATAATATTGTATTGCTATAATAGTATTGCTTTATCTTTTTCTTTTTCTCTCTCTTCTAAAGGACACACATGTCCAACTCCCACTCTCTCTCCCTCCTTCCTCTTCACTATATTTCCTTCTCTTCTATTCAGACGCTAATACCTCTGTTCTTTGCAGAGGACAGTAGGCCAGGCAGGAGCTGTAGAATACAAATGAGAGTAGGTGAGATTAGAGGTCACAAAACAGACACTGGCTACCAAGACCGTTGATCGCATTCTTCACACTGCCGCTGACCAGGAGGGAGCATGCAACTTACAGTTGCTTTACATTGGAATTAAAGTGAGTAATTTAGTCTTTGGCCCTGGGTGCTTGAAAGCATTTTCATAGACTCTTGTCACGTGGCAACTAGCTAGCACTATTCCCATAGCTCCTGAACCCAGAGGGCATTGTGCAAACTGTACTCTGATCAAGTGTGGCGTAACAGCTTTCTTTGTATATGGCTTTTTAGTTTAGGATAAATTATTAAAACACATACATCTTAAGCCATCAATGGCTATACTAAGCTGTGGACTTCTTTCCATTATCATGGAGAGAGGACAATGGAGGGAAGGAAGAAGAGGGAGAGGGAGAAAACGGGGAGACAACTCAATTGCTGCAGACAGATGGGCAGGCAGACTGACAGACAGACATCTCAGTTGCAGTCATTTTGTGCCTTCTCATCCAGCTACATGGCCTAGCATTGGAATAGGAATGCTTTTCCTTACAGCATTGTTCCATTTGTACTTGTCATTGCATACAGGAGGTTTGAGAAGGAAAGTATTATTGAAGTGTGTCCTCATCTAAGTTCATGTGGGGGTGCAATCAATGCAACCACGACTGCAATTGTTATTCCGTATCGGTGTCATTCTACTAAGGCTGCAATGATTCATCTACGTGATGTATGACATTAATGACATATTTTTGTACTGTCATAGTTTTGTTTTGAACATAGCGGAGGCCACTCTAAACCATGTTGAGTGTGCAGATGAGAGTTCAATTATAAAAATTAAAAAAAACCTTGCACCCAAACTATGAGAATACTTTAAACAGCAACCCAACAATGTGATGCTTAGTTCAATGAACAAAGCTGAAATGGCATACAATACCACTGCCATGCACGCTCTCCAAACTGATGCACAAGATGGTGGAGCAGCAATGATAATCAGCAGCTGCCAGCTAACACCCAGCTAACCGACTAGCTAACAGTCAGCTAATGCTGCCTGTTTTTTGCACATCCAAGTGCTTTTGGTGGGAAGCAATAGCAAAACAGACCCTGTCACAAAAGTAATTGTTTTGACGGCTGTTGTTTTATTTTAGAAATCAAGCTACTGTGCTGCTGCGCCATGTAATTCGTATTTTAATTCATTTAATAAAGTTGTTGTTGTATACATCACTTGCACCATCAATTATTGGCACGGCTTCCATGCTCTCCACACACCCTGTAAACATCACATCTTGTCAACATGGATATCCTAGATAATTCTGAGTAGTGGTATTTACTGCTTTGTTGGGTCATTCATGTGCTCAGCTGAACTGCACTTGAAGGCGGCATAACAGCCCGAAAACAGACTAGTCAGCAGCTCAAAGGAAGCATAGTAGAGTTCTAGCAAGAAAAGTTGAAAACGTATGTCTTGTTTCAAGGTGGTTTGTAACCAGTTCAGACTGGTTATAAACTAAAACCAACTAAAATCCTTTTGTTGTGTGAGGCATTTCAATAGTTAGATCTTCACTCAACTTGAATTGACTTCTGTAGATGCTGTGCTGTCGATCAAAGAATTTGTCATCTAAAACTTAAGCTGACAGGCTAAAAGCACTTTCATAACGCACCATTTCATTTTGTTGGTAAAGAGTGAGAGAGGGAAAGAGGCTCTGTACTCTGCTTTGCAAGTGTAAGTAACTCAATGTGATGTTACGACCCTTGTGTTTCTTGACTGTTCAACATGTCTCTGTTTAATTAGAGTCCATGTTTTATAGATGCAATGTCTCTTTGCAATTAGACCCTCTCTAGAATGGACGTGTTCACATAACCATGTGCGACGGCAACGTGATGGGGGCTGTGCGCTTTTGTTTTGTGACAAAATAGAGGATGCACCTGCAGAGCAGTGGGGGCCTTAGCTAGCACTGGTTAGCCCTGCAGCTATGCATTATTGAGTGTAGTCCTCGGCAGTGGGCACAGCATGCACATACACACACACAGAGTCTGAGAGGTGGAGAGCAAGGCCCTTGGCAGACAGGCATGCATGCATCTGGTATATTGCTGCTGATACTTGCTAACTTAGTCTGACATAAATAAGAGAGAAAGGAGAAGATAGGGAGGGAGTAAAGGCCGAGTTATGCTTCTGCATAGATATACGTAAACGTCTCCGAGTAGCTACGCAGAAAAGAGGTTTATGGGTAAGTGTAGCCCGCAGATGCTTGCAGATGAGTAGATGCACACACCTCCAAAATCTCACGCGCTGTACGTAGCTGCAGTCACATGTGTCAAACAAACGCTGATTGGTTGAGCAGGGGAGTATAGCCAGTAGTGTTGGGGTTTGGCCAAGACCCAAAACGGAACTAAAACAAACAAGCTACTTTATTGCTCTTTATTCACTGAGCAATAGCACCACCAAGCTTCACTCGCATCAATAATACTCACCAATAATACTGTGCTTCTTTGGTGGTGCAATAGCTCAGATTCGATTAGCACGGTAGCCCCTTTGACCAAACCTGCTCTCTCCACTTTTGACTAATTTGCACTTTTTTTCCAAAAGCACACAAAATGTGTTTACATGCAATAAGTTCAACACTCAAATGCTCTTCAAAACCTTGTTCAGGCCCAGAGAGGGAGAAAAACAAGCCTTAAGTGCACCTGCTCATTGGAACAAAGAGCACAAGAGAAAGCAAAGGGCTTCCTTAGTAATGCCAATGACTACGGTTGTTAGAAAAGATGAGGTGTTTCAGGAAAAGGCCCTCGTTACGTGGGCCTGCTTTCTGACATTATGTGCAACATGGAGTGGCTCCTTTGCCTCTGTAACGCTGATCGAAATCGTGCGGTGCTAAATGCAACAATTACACCTGAGCTTTTTAAAAGCTTAGCTGATCATTCTACAGTGAGAAGAAAATCAATGTGTGAAGAAGGGGACCAAGAGTTTCTTGTTCACTATGAAACCTGGTTTCATTTATTAATGCTACTGCCAGATCAGCTTGTCCGTTTAGTCTTTGCTGTGTTAACCTTGGGGCCACCTGGTCAATACACACTCTCTTTATCCAAGTTGGATTTCTCATTAGGTTTGTCAGTGGCCTAAGTTCAAACAGCTAACCATTGATATCTCCATGCTGCACACCCGAACGATGTTAGTTCTAAGTTGTTATTGATCCCCAATGGTTTGTAATGCAAAACATGCTCCTGGGACATCAAAACTGTTATAATGGCATGTCAAAGGGGCTGTACATTGTATTCTATCTCTTTGGCTCTGTCTCTTTCTCTCTGGATATTAGAAACAGAGCGAACAACAGAGTGAGACAGAGGCAAAGACGAACTGAACTGAAGATGGCCAGGCACAAACTGCGAGAGCTACAAATTAGCATAGACTGAGTGAAAGTGGAGTTAAAAGAGGGGAGACAGAGCTAGAGAGACGGCGAGGCAGCGGAGACAGGCTGTGCTGTGAGTCTATTACACGACATGCTGCTGTCCAAATAAAAACCTAATCTCCAGACCTTGACTATAAAGGCCTGAGCAGATCTGACAGCACATGGAAGAGTGGAAGAGCCAACACTGTGAAGACAAACTAGCACACACACACACACACAGACGCCTCAGTTAGAAATAGCAATAATAATAATAGTGGGTTGCCTAAGGGCCCAGAGGGCAAGGCCTTGGTTAGACTCTGCATCTGATTCTGAATCACTTTTTCAACCATATACATAGAATAAAATCTGGTTTATCTTGCTGACATCTTGAATGTGACCTAGGGGTTAAACTAGAGTTGTGCCAGTGTGTCTCGATTGAGACAGGAGAAAGGACATTACTGTCGTCAGGGTGAGATGATATAAAAACAGGATAGAAAAGTCGACAAAACTGCTCTCATCTTTGCAATGCTCAAGTTGTTCAAGTTTCAAGGTTTTTTTTTTGTAAGTCTGAGTTTATTACTGTGTTGATGACTAATGGCTGACTAATGATCAATTTCTCTTCATTCACGACTCACCATAGTTACTTACACAACCTTTGATTTTACTGCACAGATTCAGAAGTGCATAAACATGCCAGAGTTGTTGAGCGCACCACAAGGAGGCGCATGCAGGACGCCAATGATTCAGCTTATCGTCCTCATCATTAAGATTGTTAGGGTTGTGATAACCTTTGTGGGACGGAGGGGGTTGGTGGGTGGTGCATGTGTGTTTGTGTGTGTGTGTGTGTGTTTAATTGTGTCCGCTGGGAGCTCTGGTTTGGCTCTACAGCAGAATTCCCAAATAATCAAGCTCCCACAAGCGCCGACGTCTTACACTAATGGTCCACAGCCCTTGAAAGCCACCCCACTCTCAACCCCCTCCCCACTCTCATCTCTCTCTCTCACACACACACACACACACGCGCACACACCAACACCAAGCTTTAAAGGCTGTTTTCCCCAAGCCTATGTTTGTGTGTTTATTCAGTCTTTCCCACCACATTTTGTAAATTCTTTTCAGTATGACCTTCTGTAAAGATTCTCTGCCATTGCTTTTACTCGTTCACACTAAAAGTGCACTTTAGCTCCTTTGTAAGCTGCTTAGTGCAAAAATTTTAAAAGACACACTTTGATTCAAGGCATTGAACGCAACATAGAGCATTAAAATGAAACACAAACTTTCATTCAGCACCAGGGAGAGAGCACGCTAGTAAAAACACTAAACATTCCAGCACCAGGGACAGAGCAGCTGAAGTGAGATGTTAAAATGCATTTCTTTTCACTGTAGCACAGAGTTCGGCAAATACCGAACCTCTAGCTCTGCCTCCCCTGTCCTCTTTCTCTCATTTTCTCCCGCTTCCTTTTTTCTCCACCTTTCTCCCGCTTACATTTCTCTCTTTCTGCCTTCCCTCTCTGTTTCTCTCCCTCCACTCCCTCTCTCTCCTTATGGGTGGGATGCTCTGATCTCCATCAGAGATTGTTTCCTACATTTTCTGAGACATATAGGCCTTTATTTGGCAGAAATACCTACACACACACATGCACATCCACCCATGGTTTTAATCAAGAAACATTACATGCTTTGCTCCAAGATTTGTCCTCAATTCACTTCAATTCATAGTTTCCAGTACTGAGCTGACAGAGGACCAGAAAACATATTCTTCTGTTTAAACATTGAGTCATTTTGGAGAAATCAAGGAAAGCAATTTAGGATGCAGTAGATCGATTACAAAATAAATTGGACTGCAAATTCTCTGTTGGTAAAATATAATGGAACAGATAAAGCCGAAGACGGGTAAAACACAGAAAGGTATCATGAGGGAAAGGGGGGGG
>OOFE01032418.1:39059-50708 GCA_900323365.1 Monocentris japonica | reverse complement strand
GTTTTTCAGCGGCAGGGACTGGGGGACTGGTCAGGGTTGAGGGAAAGCTGAACGGAGCAAAGTACAGAGATATCCTTAATGAAAACCTGGTCCAGAGTGTGCAGGACCTCAGACTGGGCCGAAGGCTCACCTTCCAACAGGACAATGACCCTAAGCACACAGCCAAGACAACGCAGGAGTGGCTTAGGGACAACTCTGTGAATGTCCTTGAGTGGCCCAGCCAGAGCCCTGACTTGAACCCAATTGAACATCTCTGGAGAGACCTGAAAATGGCTGTCCACCGACAGTCCCCATCTAACCTGACAGAGCTTGAGAGGATCTGGAGAGAAGACTGGCAGAAAATGCCCAAATCCAGGTGTGCAAAGCTTGTTGTGTCATACCCAAGAAGACTCGAGGCTGTAATCGCTGCCAAAGGTGATTCAACTAAGTACTGAGTAAAGGGTCTGAATACTCATGTCAATGTGACATTTCAGTTTTTCCTTTTTAAGAAATTTCTAAAATTCTGTTTGCGGTTTGTCATTATGGAGTATTGAGTGTAGACTGATGACGGGAAAAAATAAATTTAAACAATTTTAGCATAAGGCTGCAACATAACAAAATGTGAAAAAAGTGAAGGGGTCTGAATACTTTCTGAATGCACTGTATTTTAGAATCTACTTTGAGGCCACTGGATGCAATTTACCACGTGTTGCTATTACAAGACATACATTTCACTCACCATTGTGGTTTATTGTATTATATTTATCTAGAAGGCTGAAGGTTGAAACTACCCCTGTACCTCACATCTCTACTTGCTTTCAAATCCAGTAAGTATATTGGCACTTGGCACGGCCGGTTTCTGGCACTGTGCACCTTATGAATGGGACAGACTGCAAAGCTATTTGAAATTATATTTTTTCTTCAATGATTTTAAAATAATTATTTTTCACATTTTCCATGTTTGCAATTGCTTTTTGTGATGTATGTCTCTGTAAATTACTGTTTTGGGACTTATGATTGAATTGTATGTGAATTTTCTTCGTTTTTTAGGAATGTTTTTTGTACTACCTGACTGAATAAAATATAAATGAAACATGAGCAGATGTCTGCTTGGATCAGGGTCATACATTTTTTCTCCATAAACAGGTCCGTTTTGAGTCCAAGGCCTAGGTAAGTCATGCATCTCTTTTGGCTTTGGATGAACTCTTTTGACCCATGAAAACCGCTAATGTAAGTTACATTAGCGCCATATTGAACACAGCAGTGTAGCAGCAGAGCTTTCAACTACTGACAGCAGCACTTCATGCAGTCTCTTTGACTGTAATTTGCGTAGGTCCACTTGTACCTTATATATTATTTCTTTTCTGCAAATATATGGCAGGCAGCCTAAAAAGGTGTTGTTGTAGCTGACTCTGCAAGCACTGGTGGGATAACGTGACTATTTTAAATGCCTGCTAATCCACAGTAATCTGGCTACTTGGCCGCAGTTAACTCAATCCTCGGACCAACAGACCCCTCCTGAGGCCACACACACACACACACACATATACACACAAACACACTGCAATGGTGGGTTGCGTTTTGGGCCCACGCGGTATACTACATTTTGTAACCATGTCACATAGATTTACAACTTCTCCTGCACCTTTTGACTTGGCAGAGTGAGGTGCGCAGTCTGCCCTTGTCTAGGATACTCGAAGGTCAGAATTAAACACTGCATTAAGAAAAAGTAGACTCCTACAACGCCCTATATGTGGCTAAATACACTTTATTTTAATGTGTGTCTGTCTGCCTGTTTTCCACTTTGGTCTCAGTTTGGTCGCCAGTGGCAACCGACGTAGCAACAAAAGGCAGTTGAAAATCCTTAGAAATTAATCTGCTCATGAGTCGGCACGAGCTGCACTAAAAACTAGACCAACCTAGTGGTGGCCTTTAACGGACAGCTGTCTCTCATGCTTCAGCTGGGTTCACCGTAAATAAATGATTACAAATTAATGCACGCATTGTTTTGTCACCTAAAAAACACACCCTTGTAAAAAAAAAATGAAATTACTGTTGTGACTATCAGTAATATGGACCGTCAACTCTAACAGCCGCATGAAAAAATATGTCCAGGAAAAGTTAATGCATGATTTCCACCAGTGACAAGCCCACTCCCCTGAGAGGTCTACCTGGTGTCTATTGCATTAGTAGTAGGCTACTCACGCTGCCTGCAATGCGCGGCTCCATGGTGCTGGGGAATCCTTGGCTTCTTTCTCCTTCCATTCACCTAAAAGAAAATCCCTGGCATGGCAAACAAAAAAAACACTAAGCTGTGCCGTGCCGAGTGACGCCAGCTGTCCGGTGCCCCTCAACACCCAGTTAACTTGGACGATAACCGGCCGTTTAAATCTCCCGTTTCCATACGCACATCTCGGCGGAGTGTCCGGCAATGCCCACCGTCTCCAGCGACCGCATTCCAATCCACACCGGTTCACTCCCGAACTGCGGCGGAAATAGCCGAGCTGTCCTCGCTTGTTAGCCTCGGTTTGGTTCGGGCGCACCTGCTGATGTGCAAGAACGCGGAGACGTCTCCGTCTGGCGGACACCGGAGGAACGAGCGCAATACAGATGCTATGCCGTGGTTCCCAATGCGGGGTCCGGGGCCACTAAGGGTCCTTGAAAGGGACCATGAGGGTCATCAGCAAAAAGGAATATTGTCAAATTTCACTGTTACTGTTATCCGCTAAAAAAAAACAGTATACTGGGAGTATGCAGAAGAACTACGCCCTTGATTATAGATCCTGCCATTGTTATTTCCCCCACTATGAAATCAACGATTATGTTTCCTTTCTAACAGCAAAAATCCTCTTAGTTATGGAGTAGGTGGGTCAAAATCTTATCAAATGGGGCCCTGGGGGTCCTTGACTCAGCTCCTAGCTCTTGACATTTGGTCTTGCAGGACATGCCTGTATCCCTGCAGTTCACATATACCGAATATGTTTAGTTATGTTTCAAAATGTACATAAATTGGCCAAAAACTTTATTTGCTGCCTATGTGCCGAAAATATGGTGGATATACTTTCAGATTACAGACATGTACATATCCAAATACTGTATTTTGAATGTTTCATATTTCTATATTTCACTTTATATTGACAACTAGTATGAAAGTATGAAAATGGTAACAGGCAAGAAATATACTAATGTAAAAGATTTTTATTAAAAGACAAATACAAAAGATACAAGCATAGTTGGCATCATATTTAGGCTTATCACCTCACAAAAGCACCACAGACACATTAACTGATAAGAAAATGAGAGAGAGACAGACAGACACACACAGAGAGAGACAGACAGACAGACAGACAGATAGAGAGAATAAGGTATAATACAATTAGTCTTGTAGGACCAGAGAGCATCAGCCAAAGAAAACACAAGCAGCACTAAGACCACAGTCAGCAGCTCCACAATCACAGAGCATCCAGAAACAATGTAGACGGGTCATGAAGGCTTCATAGAGGACGTATAAAACCACAGGGCTGTATACAAAGTCAGGTGGGCACTGTATGGCCAAATGAGATAGAAAACATCTCCAAGATAAGACAGACACAAGTCAAATCCCAAAATACTTCATCTCAGCTTGGCCAAACCTGCCTGTGGAGCCATTCAAATAACTGGCAATGATATAATCTCCCAATGTTTGTTGTTTCCTGCAGGCTCAAGTAAACACTGAGAGTATAAATACTTAAAAAGTACTCTTGAATTTGAGTATATTTGAAGAGTTTCATTCCAAAATGAGACACCCATCATTTGAAAAATGCAACTTCTTCTCTGAGAAAATGAGTTCCGACATGAAATCAATTCACTACTGACTATTATTGAAACTAAAGAGCTTCCTTACTTACAAAATTGTGATATTTTCAAAAAAATAAATTATTGATTTTTCTTTAGCTATTTAGAAATGAAAATTCCATCGAGTTTTGGAATGAAACAGTTCATTTGAAAAAGTATTTGAGCCCCCAGGATCTGTTCAGAGGCAGTGAGGCAGCAGTGGAGACCGAGACCCTCAGGAGAAAGCAGTGACATAGCTGCTCATTAGTTACATGTCTGTAGATCTGTTGTATGTTTATTACACATGAACACATCTGATAATATAATATCTAAAGTGGTTTGTATGCCAATTCTTTTATTCATTCTTTTATAGCGTTTGTCTGTATGACGTGCTTTCATGGATGCTAATATTACACACATGTAAAACCTGTGTGTAAAGTGACACTTGGTGTAAGCAGGTAGAGCTGTACTGAGTGGGAACAGCATTAGAGGCTGATCAGTGAAAGAAAGCAGCTTTGTTGATATTTGATCATTTTTGGTGCTGGAGCAGCTTGACTGGTCCTAGAATGTGGCTTCACAGGTAATATCTTTTAAGCCTGAACTGATTCAAATCCTGAGAGACAGACAGCAATGAAAAAGACAGGGAAGAGGAGAGGTAAAAAAAAAAAAAAAAAAAAAAAAAAAAGGAATTTTCTACACCTACGAACAATAGACAGTTTCTGTATGTTCTGAGTTAACCTGCAGACCTTGTACATGCTTGAGTGACAGCCCGCTAGGTAGAGCAAGACCTTTTGGTCATCTAGCCACACTCCCTTATCATACTGTACAAGCCTATCCAATATACCATGTGCCATCACATATAATACTTAAGAGTACATACACATTTTCTATACATTTCGTACATGTTTCTCTTTCATATATATCATATGTTCAAGGTACATGCGTTGACGTGTAAACATAGACTCAGCCAATTAGAGGCTTTGGATTCATGGGAGTCAGATAGTACAGAATATCCCAATACACACACACTCACACAACCCCAACCACGCACGCACGCACACGCACACGCACACACACACCACCACACACACACACACACACACACACACACCTGAGATGCCGTGATATTGGGCCAGATTGTTCAACAATACTATAGCTTCGGTTTCCTTTCAAGTGTGAAACATAGCTTAATAATAGTGTGCTATCAATTGCTGCAGTAAATCTGTCTTCTGGCAGTGTTGAATAAGACAGTGGTTTTCCCCTCTGAGGTTCAACCATGTTGCTTTGACATATCAAATAATTGCCATTCAGCTAATATGGAGAGGATGGAGAGATTAAGCTAAAGCTACTGTGGAACCGAAGATTAGAAGAAAAAATAGATAGGAATGAACATATAATTCAAACATAAATGTATCCTGTAAAAATCATATTCCTGAAGGCATCTTGAATTTACTAAACCTAACCAACAACTGTAAACTATTTTAACTCGGTAATTATGGTTGATAATCATACGGTGCAGAGCCTGCTAAAGGTGGAAGCACTAGGGTGGAGTCGTCAGGACTGCATGTCCATGATTAAAAATAATCAATAAAATTCTACAGTCATGCTTGATTTGGAAATCACACAGTAAACCGCTGACTGAAGCAACCATTACTAAACCATACACAGTAGATAGCACTCATTTATAACAACAGTAATAATACTATCTAGGGCTCTGAACTGTTTTAAATCACATGTTGGTTCGTAATATAATCGAACCAAAACACCACCTGCAGTAAATGATGATGGTAATACCTGAAATAACGTACCAAAAGCAATTATGATAGTCCACAGTCAGACAAATGTAAACATAATCTTGCTTCACAACCAGACAAAGCCCTCGACTCAGCTTCAGAGCACTGAATCAGGAGGTGCGCCATAGAGAGGAATTTCCTAGAATATTGATTTAATCCCTGACCATGTAAGCCCAACCAAACTGACTGAGATAATAATAACTTTGCTCAAACACAGGAGCTGCTCCCTGCTTCCTGTGAGGTCAGTGTTGATGTCATCTGGAGGTCTGGACCTGATTGGGCGGCTGAGCATAGAGGTACTTCCAGATGGCGTAGTAGTGTATGGCTGCTCCCATGGCTACAAACAGGTGCCAAATGGCGTGAGCGAATGGGACAATGCCGTCACTTTTGAAGAAGACCATCCCCAGACAGTAGCAGGCCCCACCTACCAGCAGTTCGCACAACCCTGACTGTTCCGGCTGGGAAGGGGGAGAAGTGAGAGTTTAGACTTTGATTACACTGAGCGCACAAAAACCCTCAGAACAAAGATGAGACAGGCTGACTCCGCTCACCATTGAGAGGATGACCAAGGCAGGAAAGACTCCCATGACTGTATAGCAGATCAATTCCATGATCTTATACCTGGGAGAGAGACAGACGTGTTAGATGGATCAATAGATAGACAGACAGAGAGTACGACGCAGATAGACAGATGGAGACCGAGGCAGAATGTGAGAGATTACGTGAAAATGCATTGTCTGCATGTGTACATATGATATGTGTGTGTGTGTGTGTGTGTGTGTGTGTGTGTGTGTGTGTGTGTGAACTGACCTCTCATGGAAGAAGAAGACGTAGGTGGTCCCAACAGAAGCCATGACCCACACTAACCAGCGCATGTGGCAAGCCCAGGGACCCAGCTCCCGCAGGTTCAGCCTGGTACGCACACAAGCATAAACAGGAAAAGAAAAATACAAACATACATAAGCTGCCCGACACACACACACGCACACACACACTAAAACACACCTAGCACACCTAGCTAGTTTGTTTACCAAGGCGCGTAGGAAGCTGCGATGAAGAAATAGATCACCATCCTGTCACACATGTGGAAACAGTGCTCCACAGACCTGAGGGGACAGACAAAACAACCTCATCACAACTCAGTCACAACTCAATTTCTTTGTTTCTGTGTGTATGTGTGAGGGAGAGAAAGAGAGAGACAGTGTCAACAAACACAAATAACTAGCAAAAATCTGCTTAGCCACTGCAGTAAGAGGCAGCCAGGCCGTGCAGGAGAGATGATGCTTGGCACGTCCTTAAACGTCCTTTGACCATGCTGAACATCTGTGACATTTGGAACCAGTGTAAATTATAATTCACCTCAGCAGATGTAAATAAAGCATTTAAATTGTGTGTATGTTTGTGTGTGTGTGTGTGTGTGTACCGTAGGTGGCTTTTCTTCCAGGCCACGGTGTGGAACAGGGTGGAGATGATGAACAGTGAGCTGAGCCCCGCCCCATAGACCCAGGCTGACACGCGCTCCCATTGGTCCTCGGACTGGAAGTGCAGCACTGAGCTGCCCAATAGACTGGGGATTATCCATAACTGTATCAAATTGGTGAAATGAAGAGAAATATGAAACAAAGATAGACAAATAAACAGCATGAGACTGAAATTCCATGTGACATGCTGTTGTATTAGACAAAGTGTCAGTGTTAAAGTGTGTGTGTTACTGTTAATGATCACTTTTTATATTCCAAACTCAACTTGAGTGTGTCATTGTGTTATGTGTGTGTGTGTGTGTGTGTGTGTATGCATTCACCGCATGCGTGGCACAGTTGGCAGCATGCTCATACTCTGTGGGCTGGTATCTCTTGTTAGGAGGAACACGGTTGTTCATGTACCTGGAATTATCACATATCAATAGAGACATTTTTTTATATCTTCAATGGTGCTTACACCTTCTGAACAAAAATCTGCAATGAGACACTGTAGATATTAGTAGAATAGTCTACTGAATTTGTCATTACACAGATGACAATTCAGTTCAGTACTTTATTATTCCAAATAGGGAAACTTGCTTTAAAAAACAAAAACCAAACACAATATACAAATACTCACATACAAAAGCATACAATATAATACATGAAACACAATATCCAACACAAGGTCATCATTAAAGTGTGTTTCAGATGCATGTGCAAATTGAGCAGGCTTATTGCATAGAGGATGAAGGAGTTTGTACTTCTATATTGCGCTGAACCAGGGTGAGAATTAAAAATAAAATTGCCTTTTACAGTGATTTTATCAATTTATGTTTTTACTTACAAAAAAGAAATGTAAGGGTTTTTGGGAGTTGCCTACAAAACAACACATGTGGGATACATTGTTTAATTTTTATCTTTTTTTGAGACAATGCTATTTGTGTTCTTAAATATCCTTAAACCACGCTGAACTGACTCCAAAGGTCTCTGGATGGTGCTTATAGAAACAGTTCACCCCACCCTATCCTTTTGCTTAGCAACGCTTTGACCAAGCCAGATCACGCTTCAACTTGTTGCCATGACTGCTGTTGCCTAGCAACAGTGGGTAACCATGGACTGACTGAACCAGAGGTTTGTCTTGATCTCTTTCATAAACAATACACACATATAAATACGCCCGCATGCTCACATACACCCATGTACGTAAACCCAGATCTATTCCGTCAAACAGGAACGCTCACACAGAAACCCAACTAAACACAGAACAACTGAGGAGGCAGCACTCCATCAGTGATGTCACTGTTGTCATGGAAACCCCTGACCAGGGGATTGTCTTTTTTCACACAAGAAAACTCCTTTTTCTTTCATCTTTCTTCCCCATCCACTCCATCATTTTCTGCTCTAACTATATCTCCTCTTTGCTTCTCGGTGATTAAATTAACATGTGTCAGGGGAAAAGGCGAATGGACAAAGACAGGAAAAACACATCCATGCATACGTGCGCGCACACACACACACACACACACACCACAACCCCTCCCTATTTTTCTGCTGCATCTTGCAGGGCCAGATTTCATAAGAGACCTAGATTTAGCGATGTCTCACACACACACACACACACACACACACACACACATTGTTCTAAGATTGGTGGGACTCAGTAAGAGAAGTAGGCTGCTGTTAAAGGGGAATACCAGTCCGTTTTAAAAAACACTGATCTGCAATGTCTCCAAGATGTGGTGCTGCTCTGTTGAGAATAAACAGGAGCCTCATAGAAGGTTTATTCTAATAGCAGATCTAATACATCTAAATAACAAAAGGCACCTATTTCCAGGAGATCACCCTGGGTCCTCTCAGAAACATCTTTTTTTATTGACTCTATGGAGCTGTGCATCCACGTTTCATCTCATTAGGAGGCGAGATAAAACTGCCTCTCTCATTTCTGTCTGTAGGTGACAGTAGTGAATTTGAACATGCACAAACTGAACTGCCCAGTTGAATTGGGAAAACATATTTCAATCTAGAAATGCAGTGATATTATATTTTATTTTAACCATGTTATACCACATCTCCATATTGCTGCGCACCTGTGACAAAACATGATTGAATACGATGTTTTCCCTCTACAGTACAACTGTTTCAATTCTCTTGATGGTGATTAGTTGATGGTGATGCTGATTTATTTAACACCCCTGCCCCTCCCCAAGGAGACACTAAGATACAGGCAATCCATCCAGGCAAGTGGTGGGGAAAGAAGGTACAAAATCTGCCTCACATAATCATGGGACAGAGATCCTGACAAGAATGGCTCATCCTTTCTCTTCATCTTATCTCTCTCTCCTCCTTTCTGTTCATGCTCCCATTACTTGAGCAGCTGTATTTAGAGTGACACTCATTCAGTGCTATTTATACTGACTGACCCAGCCCAGAGCAACACATCCCAGAAACACACCGTCCTGTCCCATATAAGAGGCTTCCTCACCCTGTATCCAACCCTGGCCTCACGTTGACTGACTCTCTTTCTGGTGTGTGTCTAAGTGCAAGTGCCAGGCCCAGCAGGCTTGGCTGGGTCATTAATGACTTTATCAAGCTGGCTGATAATTACCAGGCCAGCAGCCAGACAGATAGACACACTAACTGGACAGGGAGGAGCGTTGCTGTGGGCAGCTGTGTGTTGGAAACAGCCTTCAATCTTGTCCCCTGGAAACTCCTCATATCCAAGATCAGGATAGACAGAAGCAACAGCGTCTGTTTGAGTTTATTTTTATTGAACTTTGAATACTAAACCTCAGTCAAGTTAAAGGTAAATTATTTTATGCTCAAGCTTAACCAATGCACGCCGCAAATCCTGGTCTTTGTGTTTGTGTAAGTGTAATAAATAGGGACAAAATGTGAACACAAACAAGTCCAGTGAACTCAGTTGTTTGTGAAAGTGTGAAATGATAGGACAATCTATAGAAGGAATGTACAATTAATTGTAAAGGAAAAGCAAAACCACAATATTGACTTCTGCAATTTCCAAATCCCAACAGGAGGAAATATTTCTCAGGGCAAGAGATGTTTAAGATAGCCTCCAAAAAGATACTTTACAAATCACATTATACAGTTAACTCATATTGTACTCACAATATGCAGCAAATAAAACTGCAATATGATGTTTTGTCAATGTCCTGCAGCCCTGATCTATAGCATGAAAAACACTTTGAGCCCAGACCACATGGGAATCATTGGGTTTTTCATATCAGTTAAAGGGGTTTTGCCCCTGGCCGCTGAGATATTAAAAGGTCTCAATGCAAGGCTATTCTACTACACTCAGCTCCCTTTGACCTCTCCCCGCGGACTCTGGCCCAGGGCCCCCATGTATAAAGTACACTAGGCCGAGGCTCAGGAACAGATTTGACCTACCATGTCTCAGGCAATGCACACAGAAAGAGTAGGCACAAGAGATAACTGAGGAAGGATAGACGAGGAGAAGTAGCACTTACAGGTTTGTGTCAATAGTGCTTGTCAAGTACATAAACACTGAGCTACAAGCTTACACACATTACATTATCAGTTACAGAGATATCTGTATATTATACACCACACTCCCAAACGTCCCCATCATCATCATCATCATCATCATCATCCGACTGCAACAGGACAAATAGTTATATCTGCAGTCTCGCACAATAAATTACATTAGCTGAGGAGGAAACGAGATGAAATGATTTCACCTACCTTACAAGATTCATTTAAAGTGGAAATAAGCAACAGTTGACAGCAGACAGACAGCAGGCTGAAGCCCGAATTTCTTCTGGGTGTGAAGCAAATTACCGCGTCGATTTGCTCAATTGTGCTGTGAAATGAGCAATCTAATGTAATGTCATGAAATGAGCATCGTTGTTTCACCGGAGACGTCGTCTTATCCTCATCTCAAGCAGCACCAGGCGACGGATGCACCCCGACCCAGCTGCTTCCAGAGGATCCAGTCCGGAAGTGTGGGCGTCGTGGAGGGTCTCTGAGGAGAGAAGCGGTTTCCTGCGCTCTGGTATGCACGGTAATCTCTCCCGTAGGGCCTGCCACCGAGCTTCAGCTCACAAACACTCAGTGAGAAGGATTGAAATGAGAATTGAACACTGCCACATCGTTTTTCAGGGGGACTGATAGCACAGAAATGTGTGCCCATTTGCGCCTTGAGGTGCCGTTCTTGATTCTGCCTCTAGGTGGAGATGGAGTCATGGAGGTGGAGGCTCTGTGATGATATAATGTTATGATGATGGCCTTGTGGTGATGCATGTGTGTTTAATTACTCAATCCAGCCAAACAGACAGAGGCACGTCTGATTTACAGCTCAGTGTGTTCTGAAAACGACGGATACAAGGTAGACTACTTTTCATACCCTTCCTCAAAACAATTGTGTCTTCTGACCGGAGATGATTTGTGAGGATTTGGGGCATGTCACCAGCCCCTGCTGTGGACACCAGGCTATCTGAGGCATCCGGAGACATGATGTGCCTGGGTAACTAGCCCTGTTCCATTTAACCAGCTCCTAACCTGGGGGCATCTGTAGTAAATTGGTAAATGTGATAGAACCTAAATCAATTACACATGTGCACACA
>OOFE01032418.1:18228-37676 GCA_900323365.1 Monocentris japonica | reverse complement strand
GGAGTGAGTGAAACTAAGCGATTTATAATGTAGAAGAAGAATGTACATTCTAGATAACTTCTGATCAGAAATCAGCTCATTAATGAGACAGGCGTTAGGTTAGGATGGTCTTATGTCTAAAGGCCAATGTAGGCAGATACTAGAAGAATCAAAAGGCATGGAACATACCGTCCCATACACGCACACACACACACACACACACACACTCACACACACACTCACGCACGTGTTCCTACCTGATGCTGTTTTTATGCAGAGTGTCCAGATCCTGGTCAGTTGCCTGGGTGGCTGAGGCCCGACGGTCCAGGTTCTGGAAACGTTCCCTGGCACTGATGCCTTTCTGGGCTGCCTGCTTAGGAACCTCCAGCTTGCCCCCAAATGTCAAGCTGCCCTTGGCACTGTCGTGCACAAACAGCATGGGGCAGCAGTCATGGCCCTGGAAGAACACAGAAACACACGAGGATGCAAACAGGCACCGAGACACACACAAACACAGAGTAAACAATAAATATGGTATTACATGAGATTTACTGATTCATTTAGTTGTTTAGTATGTTGACGATGAGGCTAATGTTTGACTCACAGCAGCCACTATGCTGTTCTCAGTAATGAAGGTGACACACAGCAGAGGAAGGGTTTCTGCACTCAGACTGCTGACCCTATAGAAGATATGGCAAGGTCAGAACACACACACATAAACACACACACACACACACACACATACACTGCCCCGCCCTCTCTTACGTGCAGGTCTTCCCTCCCTCTGCCACAGCTACAGTTGAATCATGAGAGGTCCAGGCCAGGCGGTTGCCTGAGTGTGAAAAACACACGCTGTGCACCCAGCCACCACCTCCTCCTCCAGTTGGATCCACAGCTCCTGCTCCTGACTCGAACAACACCTCCCCAAACGGCATCTTGCTGCCCCAGGGAGTGGGACCTGGCTTTTCCTCCACCTCCTTTATGTAGGCTGAGAACACCCTGGAGGCGAGAGGGGTTGGGTGGTGGGAATGTGAATAAGATAGACGAGAGAGGGAAAGAGGTGAGTGATCTTTACAGACAAGATCAATAATTGCCATATTACTATTATTATACATGTTATTTTCATGTTATCATTTACTCTGTGTGCATGTGTGTTGTTTTGCGAAGTGAGGTCACATTTGGTCCTCACCTCACCTCACTGCTAATTTAGGATTATGGTAAGAGTTAAGGTGAGGTCTAAGGTTAGTTTAGAGTTAGGATTTGAGATAAGGGTTAAGGTCAGATAAGGGTTAAGATAAGGGTTAAGGTCAGATAAGGGTTAAGATAAGGGTTAAGGTCAGTTTAGGGTAAAGTTAAGGGTTTAGGTTTACAGTAAGAGTTAAGACAGGCATACAGTGGTGAGGATTAAGGTTAGGGGTTAGGGAATGTATGTAGGCAATGGAAGGTCCTCACAAGTGCAGTAAGACAAATGTGTGTGTGTGTGCATCTTTTGATTCGCTGATCTCTCTTGATACACTGATACCTGCATTTGAAGTCACAGGAGCCGGCAGCCAGCAGGACGTTGTTGGGATGCCAGTCCAGACTGAGGATGGTGGAGCGGATCGGCTTCTTGATGTGCTTGCAGACCCACCTACAGGTAACGATTACAGCATGCTAGAATCTGAATGTGAACATGGTTTATAAGCACGGTCGCGTGTGAATTACATGTACTACAACTGAAACACATGCAGCACACACCCACCCACAATCACTGAAACAACATACGCTCTCACCAGTCATTTTCCTGCTCAAAGTAGCAGATGGAGATGAGGCGTGAGCCACTCCCTACAGCAAACTTGTTCTCCCGTGGTGACCATTTCACACAGCGCGCGGCTCGGTTGATCCTGAGGATGACCAGGGTGGGCTTCCACGCCCCCTCCTTCTGGGTCCACACATAGGCGTTACGGTCCGCTCCACATGTCACTATACGGTTACTCTCTGGAGCCCAGTCAATACCTGCAGGGGAAAGAAACAAGTGGGGGTAGGAAACAAAGAGGGAAGTTGATAAATCACTGTGTGTGAGGAGGTGGCTCAGTGGTTAGCACTGTTGCATCACAGCAAGAAAGTCCTGATCCAATTTGATCCAGTTCGATTCCCAGCCCTTTCTGTGAGGAGTGTGCATGTTCTCAACGAGTTTGCGTGGGCTTCCTTCGGGTGTTCCGGTTTCCTCCCACATTCATTTTGTCTATCTATTCCAAAGACATGCAGGTCAGGTGGACTGGAGACTCTAAATTGCCCATAGGTGTGAATGTGAGTGTGACTGTCAATCTGCCTTGGCCTGGGTGTTTCTGTCTCTCTGTCCCTGCCTTCCACGCAATGTATGCTGGGATAGGCTCTATCCTTTGCGAGTGTGTGTGTGTGTGTCTCTCACCTGTCACCTGCCCATTGTGTTCCTTCAGCTCGTGTATCTTGGTCCACTTAGTCCCATCTTTCTTGTAGATGTGGACATCATGGTTGTTTGGACACAGGGCGATCTCTGGGGTGCAAAATCATACACATACTGCACATCAGTCAAATCTATAGATGGGAAATTCATTCATCAGTCATGGGACAAAGTCCAGTGTGACTGATGAGACCTGATTATGACAGGGTGATTTAAAGTGATTTAAAACAGCTGACTGGGTCAATGAGAACAGGCCACACTAGAATGTAGAACTATGTATCTGCCTGCAAGCTATGCACACACACATGACATCTTTAAATAGATGACGTGTGAGGACTGTGACCTTACTTCCCATAACGTTGTAGCAAATCCGGCACGTTATAGTCAGCAGATGAGTCAGAAGCAGTGTGTATCTGTGGTGTGGGAGCTTTACTGTGTGTGGGTGTTTTTGTGAGTGCTTTGACTGTGCAACAGCCGCCTATTACATCCGCTTTGCCCAGAAACCAAAGCGCTGATCAAAACAGCCAAATATGGCATTAGTTTCCTGAGGCTAGTGGAGCACAAGAGCTTCTCAGATAGGCCCCAAGACCCCACCCCTCACTATAACAGGAAACAGGAAATACCTTCTCCCACCTGGGACCCAATCACAAACCTCCATCTATTACTATAGTCTGTGCTCAGGGAGTGTTGCTAATGGAGGTGATAAAAACAACGTGAGGATTAGAGCTAAAATGGCTCTCTGTCCATATCACAGACACTCAACACCTCTAGTCTGAAATGCAGCCCTATGCATCAAAAGGTAAGATTGACCAATCAGAAAGGCAATCAGACTCACGGGTCCGGTCTTTGTTCCAGGCATGGCAGCTAATTGGTTCCAGCAGGAAGCTATGGTGTGCCATGGCCAATCAGAAGTTAGAAGCAGACCAGGAAATGATGTGATGAACCAGTGGCTGAGTGCGGTGAGATTACAACTGAATCTAGAAAACAGAAGTTGCTATATTCTCATACAAGGGTAAAAGCGGAAGGAAAAAAAGCAGAAGAAAAGACAACCATAAAACATTAAGAAAAAAGAAATTGACTGAAAGACAGCGGGAGTTAGTGCAGACTAACTGAGAGGTACTTTGGGAAGTAAAACAAACTATAACTATGTGGGAACAGAGAGACTGATCTGATCTCAGGTTGTGTTAATGAAATCCAGACTGGCGGAGGCATGAGAGGAATGATACAGGTCAAGAGTAATACACACACCCCAGACAAACACACTGACCATTTAGAGCACACACCCAGGACATAAAGACAAACACATGTCCATCTCATTCAGTTAGTAACACTAGTGCTAAAACAAAGTTCAAATCAATCATGGTTACTGAGCACTGTGCTGTGTTGCGTGTAGGCAGGAGTGCCTGTTGCACACTTTTTGAAAATGTACTACACTAACAAAATGTGTGGGTGTGTGAGTATGTGTTGCTGACATGTCTAAACATACTCAGCCAACTGTAAAGGATTTTCTAGGCTACTTACCCTGAAGGCTAGACAGAGATGAATGGATGAATAGATGCAGAGAGAGAGAGGGTTGCAGATCAAATAAAGAAAAGGGTGTTCAGCTCGCGGACTCTGGCCAGTCAACGCGAACGCCAACGACAGAGTGAGCTCAGGAAGAGAGGGTGAACTGAAGAGAGGGAGGAGAGAGGTCAGAAAGGGAAGTGGAGGAGGGTACAGTGAACTCAGAGACACAGAGAGGCTGATTGCAGTTCTAGGGGGGAGAAGTAGAAGACCTCAAACTTGCGTCCAAATGAAAAAGATAATGGGAGCAACATATCTAAAATGTGAAAGAACTTTTTTTTCAAAAGAAAGGGAGGTAAAAAAGGTTTGCTTCAGCAAAACTAGGAAGAGAGGGAGGAGCAACAACACAATACAATGTTCTGCAACCAGGAGGAGGAGAGAAACTGAGGCGGAGGCAAAAAAAAACCTTTTATGAAGCATGAAAGACAGGAAAAGAAGGGGGAGGGAGGAATGGTCACTTCTGCATAAAGGAAGAGAAGCAAGGACAAGTGGAAGAGGGGAGGTTATATAGAAAAGTCTACTCTGCGAGAGTAGAAGAAAGGGTGGGGTCAGGGGAGCAAAGGGTGAATACACTTTCATTTATTTTCCTACTTTTCTTTCATTTTCTTTTGGGTATACACTTCCTTATTCCAACAGCTCTCAAGTCCCTACTCACCCAATGGGTTTTCAAAAACACCTTCTTGCCCTCTTTCCCTGGACATTTAAAATCAGGGATGGGAATTTTACCTGCCTGTAAGCTTTTGTCAGCTATTTTTTATTCTGTAGTGCAAAATTGCCCGCAATATTCAATTTCCAGTAGTGGTTAAGGAGAGGTCAGTCTCAGGGGCAGGCTCGCGCTCAAAGCCTTCGAGTTGGATCCCTGAGTAACGATAATGTGATGCCCATGAGGAAATTCTTTTTGCTCCGTCTCCAGAGGGAGGTCAGTGACATGACAGCACTCCTGGAGCTGGTAGGGATTCAGTCTTTCCCAAGTGTACTTCAGAAGTATGGATGTATGCTTAGGATGCCCCCTTTTATGTGCCCTACGCCATTCTGTAATATACTGCACACACACAGGGGGCTACAAATACATATAGTAGTTACTTGAGTTGAGTTTCACTCAGGTTAAAGAAGACGTCTCTGATGGGGTGGCCCTTGCCAATCATTTAATGGGCCATTTTCAGCTTATGTTTTGGGGGTTGGTCCCTAATGCCAGTAGCAATTATAGGAGGTAATCTAAAATAACTTTTATCAAAAATGGCAGAGCTCATTGTTCTCTACTCTTATGCCTAAAAATAAAGTAGTTTTGAAGTAGCCAAGCAGAAAAAAAAGCATTGCAACATTTTTTATAAACATCCAAAAAGTACAAAAGTAGTGGTAACTAGTTACTATCTCCCACTGTTAAAGAGAGGCAAACACAAAGGAAGAGGACAGTTGAGTAAGTTGTGTACTGTAAATGTACTTCATCTTTATTTCATGTCTAGCTCATGATCAGTTACATAGAAATCCTCCATCTTGTGTAGTTTTAGTGTAGTAGCTATGGAGCCTAGTGCTGGCCAGCTATGACTCCGCACAGGGTTTAGACAGCTGCATTCTCCCTCCACAATCAGATCCCATACAGCTCTCCAGAGTCAACCAACAACATGACCTCAGAATATCAATTACCAGTGTCCTAATGAAAACAATGACTTCACCTGCTGGAAAATATTTAGTATCTCCAGGAGGTAAAACACAAAGTGTCTCCTATCTACTAAACAGTGATATTCGGAGATCATATGACGGTTAACCCGAGGCGAAATACAGTCCGATTTTTGGGTAAAATGCACCTTTTAGTGTTCATCTTTTGGTACAGGAGGTTAGAGAACATAAAAACACACATTTCACGTCACGTTTAATACGTGTCAGAGGACCTTCCCACTTTGACCCCTGGTTAGCCTTCATTTAAAAAACAAACAAAAAAAAAAACAATCAACAGTGATGTCACATGTCAGCTCAGAGTGTGTGTGTGTGTGTGTGTGTGTGTGTGTGTGTGTGTGAGAGAGAGAGTGTATGCACACGCGCACAAGTGTGTTATGGTCTGATCAGTGCTTTAGCAGACACTCTATAAGGTGGTCAGTAATGTGTGTTACTGGCTGCATCATAGGAGCAGAGGTGGAAAGGAGAGGGGTGAGGAGAGGGGCGAGGATTGGAGCGAGGAGAGAGGTGAGCCGGCATTGTCTCTTCAGCCATTCGTGGGATTCCTTCACATGATGCGGAGACCCTGGATAGAAGCTTCTAGACTCTGAGGAGGGAAACACAAGTACAAACAACATTTAGGAATGACACATGACAACAAAGTATGAAAAGCTCAAAGTCTGATTGCGCGTGTACATACCTTGAAGTCCCAAATAGTCATTGCTCCATCAATGCCTGTGGTGCAGAACTTGCGACACTCCCTCTTGTCTCCCTCATAGATAGACACTTGGCTAAGGAACAGACACACATGGAGGGTTTTAAAAGTGTGTGCGCCACCGCCATGATTCTGTACTCAAATCAAGTCAAGTTTATTTATAAAGTACATTTCACACACAATGGCAATTCAAAGTGCTTTACATACATAAGAACAGAGAGATAAAAATAAATAAAATATAAAAATGTATATTTAGAAGAAAAAGATTATTGGCTAAAAAGGTAAAGAAGTAAAAGTGCAGTGCATCACATGAGAAATCAATCAAAGAAAAAAAGATAATTTGCTAAAATACAAAAGATATCTATAAAAAAGATAAAATGTATTAGCTACGGCGAAAAAAACGTAAGAGTACAGTGCATCACATGAGATATTAATCAAAGGCACAGGAAAACGAGTGAATTTTAATCCGGATTTAAAACTGGCCAACGTTGGGGTGAATTTAAGAGTTTCTGGAAGATGGTTCCAGCTGTGTGTTGCGTGAAAATGCATTCACCATGTTTTGTTCGAACTCTAGCTGCCTGTTTTCTAGAGATCTAAGGGACCTACTGGGTACTCAATTCACTCTCAAAATTAATTCTGTGAGTGTGTGACCTACGTGATGCTGTTCTGGTGCAGTGTGTCCAGGGCAGTGTTGCGGTCCTCGGTGGTGGCTCTCTTGTCCATATTCCTGAAGCGCTCCATGGCAGAGATGTTCCTCTGAATACTCTGCTTGGGGAGGTCAAGCTTTGACACAAATGTCAGGGTTCCACCATCGTCACAACGGAACAGCATGGGGCAACAGTCATGACCCTGGACACACACACACACAAGATTTAAATGGCATCCCTACCTGGGACACTTGTGCTGAAAACTTGTAACTCAGTTTTATTCTTACCGCGGCCACCAGACTGTTCTCTGAGACAAAGATGACACTGATGAGGGGAAGGAACTCGGTCTTCAGCTGCGAAGGACTGAACACAGACATACACACACAGACACACATTTCTAAGGGTTCAGGCAATGTATAAGTTATATTTGCATTTTAGGCCATGTAGTTGACAAAACGATTAATTCAATAAATGATTCCCAAGATTAATGTGTTTAATTCATTTGAGGATATTTGCTGGACTGCTGGTCCCAAAACAAGATCACTCCATGCAGGCTTACCTTGCGGTCTTGGCGCTGTCCACAACAGTGACAGTGCTGTCATGACTGACCCAGGCCAGGCGGTTACCAGAGGCAGAGAAAGAGACAGAGTGGACCCAACCACCTCCACCTAATAGAGAGGTAGTGCATTAAAAAAAACAAAAAAAAACACCTGGTTTACTTCACAAGGCAATTGCAAGTCAAATGAAAATGATTTTAACAGCCACACAATAACACAGACCTGCTCCTCCAAATTCTGCTAGTACAGCACCAAATGGCATCTTGCTGCCCCAGGGAGTGGGGCCTGGCTTCTCTTCCACCTCCTTTATGTAGGCTGAGAACACCCTGGAGGCGAGAGAGGGGGGGGGGTTAAAGGCCTAAATGCAGAAACCCACAGGGTGAGAGCATGTTTGCTTGTTTTCAACCATTTAATCTTCATCTCCTGTGCCCCATCAACATTCCACGTTCATGACTTTCACCTGCATTTGAAGTCACAGGAGCCGGCAGCCAGCAGGACATTGTTGGGATGCCAGTCCAGACTGAGAATGGTAGAGCGGATCGGCTTCTTGATGTGCTTACTCACCCACCTGATGCACACGGAGAAGCACACACTTTCTTTATGTGGGACACACAAAAACTTCAGCACTTGTGGGTTGTAGCTGCACCCCAAAGTAATAAAGTAATTATTTGTTATTTGCAAATAAGGGCCATAATAAGAGTAAGGCAGTAAGAGTGAAAACTTTCTAGCTGGTGCTACTTTGAGGAATACATTTTCACTTTTATTCACTGCAGAATGTTAAGGTGCAAAAACAAATTTTGTTTCCTGAAACAGACAAATAATCATGATCACAATATTTTGCAAAATAATCGGGACAATCATTTTTGCCCTAATCGTGCCCTAATTTGTGTGTACTGTTGTATGTATTTTTTTTTTTAGCAAAATGGCATGATTTTGTTAAGTATCCTGAGTCTCACCAGTCATTCTCAGACTCAAAGTAGCAGACAGAGATGAGTCGAGCCCCACTGCCAACTGCAAACTTGTTCTCTAATGGAGACCACTTGACAAAAGTGGCGGCTCGGTTGATCCTGAGGATGACCAGGGTGGGCTTCCACACCCCCTCCTTCTGGGACCACACATAGGCATTACGGTCTGCTCCACATGTCACGATACGGTCACTCTTGGGAGCCCAGTCAATACCTACAATAGAGAGATTACAATGAACCTGAACACTGAAGGACGCCAAGGAGGGACAGTTGGTGATTAATGATTGACTATTACAACAATAAGCAAGATGAGGTGATTCATGAGTTTGTACTTCTAAGCTCAATGAGGTTGAAGTCTTTCTTACTATAAGTAGATTATTCAAAATAGAAAATAGGCAGAAAACCTTCATCTGTAAATTGCCTGATGTTCATGATATGGACATTAATGTGTATGGTGGAAACAAACTTAATGATGACAATTCAAACAACATTTGTTTTTGCTTTTGCTGGATTAGTCATGGAAACACTAGTGAAGATTTACTATTTAGACATCAATTAAGTCAACTAACAATAATTAGTTTAGATAACTTCATAGGTAGTCTGGCTGAATACCTGTTATGTGTCCATTGTGCTCCTTCAGCTCATGGGTCTTCACCCACTGGTTGCCACTCTTCTTATAGATATGAACTTCATGGTTATTGGGACTGATGGCAATTTCTATAGAAATTAAATAAGAAATAAGAGATTAGCACAATGAATTTCAAGATGACCAGTACATGGTATCTGCCCAATATCAGGCTGAAATACTTGATATCTAAAGTTCACAAAGAATGATAGCACTGATACAGGACCCTTTGGGAGTCTTTCATCCTATGGGTTTTTCCCATAGGGCTAGAAGCATGACTACTAGCACAGTGTTGTTTTATTATGCTGAAATGATACTCCTAATTACATAAATATTGACGGAAGAACGCCATTCAGCAATAGATTTTTAAAATGAGGTACTTGTTCGTGCTGTGTAAAATGGTTTTGGTAAACCCACAGAAATGTGAAAATGAGGGAGCCTTACGTGTCCTGTCGCGGTTCCATGCGTGGCAGGTGATGGGCTCCAGCAAAAACTGATGAAGGGACATCTTGCCTGGGTGTGGTCTTTAAGTTAAACTCTGCTAAGTCACACAGAAAGACAAACTCATGTTAGCAACTAGCCAGTAGCTCAAATCTAAGCTAACAGCTGAACAGAACTCGGTCTGTTTGGAGTTTAACATTTCACAGTGTTTACAAAATCAGCCAGATTAACAGTTAGTTTGCAAGTGGGCCAGCTAACTAACTGTTAAATACTTCAGCGCAACGTTACCTAGCTTAGCTAGAGAGATTTAATTTGTTAGCTACTTTAGCTTGTGTACATTAGCTAAACTACACCAGTCAATGACATTTGGTTGGCTGCTACTCCAAGCTCACGTTGGATAATTTATTAAGCTAGCTAGCCAACTAACCCCGACTGGCTCAAAAATGTCACCAGTGCAAGCAAACTTACAGATTGTCCTGAATTAACGGTGGCTGGTTTACCTATTTATGTTAGTCAAATGTCGCAACTACGCTAGGTTAGCCAACCGTACTATACAATTTAGCAAGTGGATTAAACGGCTAACTAGCGTAACCAGCCTGGTAACCAAATGGGTCAATTTGGGAAATGTATTGACGTGTTACTATCCTTATAATCACCATTAGGCCTGCCTTCTTTGAATCAAGCCCCGGGTTTTCCTCCGAGGAGATGCCTTAAGATGATACAGCGTTAGCGATACACTTCGCTAGCCCGCATGCTAACTTACCTCGTCTGTCCGGTCCTCCGTGTGTGTGCACTAGCCGGTGAGCTAAGTTACGTTTCCAATGAAAGGTTAGATCAGGAATGGACTTGAATTCGCGGACTCTGGGCAGTCGACACGAATTCGTCCAGGAATGTTGAGGGAATGTCAAGACGGCCAGCAGGACACGACCGGGAGCATACGGTGAGAACCGTCGGTAACTCGGCAGCTAAACCCGTGCACGCCTGGCTGACAGCTAGCTTAGCATCACGCTAGCTGGTACACTCAATTGAATACCCTCGTTCACGTAGTAGTAGTCTCACACACAAACCCCGACTGCGAAAGGGCGCCTCTAGCGACCCAAATAGGAAATGTCCGCACTGAGATGGGTAGTTACAAAGCATCACTATCTAATGCAGTGATACTCAAATCTGGACCTCTGGCTCCAGAGTCGTGCTGGTTTTCTATTCTGTAAGGTCAGTTTTTATTCTAGCTGTCTAATCAGGGACTGATTTAGACCTGGGACACCAGCTAAATGCAGTTAACTACCTTGTAGGATAGAAAACCAGCAGTACTCTGGACCCCGAGGACCATAATCGAGGACCACTGATCTAATGTATATTATGTAATGTATCTAATGTATATCTGGCCTGAAATTGGGTTAATCTCTTCCTGTTGTGTAGCACACAACTTATTCTTTTGAAAGAAGCACTGTTATTTTGATAAAGAAGGATAGCATAGGGCCAAGCAGACCGCTTAATGGTTGTACCTGGTGCGGAATGTGCTAAATGTGTGTCACCCCATCTATCCCAGAGTGTCGGGTGATTTGACTTAAGGATGGTGGTGGCAGGGTGGGATGGGCATCCACAGTACCACTCTTATATGAACGGTGATTAGGGTAAGAACCATTTTAAAGGCGTCATCCCTAAGCCCTACTTCCTGGTCAGGTGCCTGCTCAGGTATGTTATGCCCATGGCACATCTTGCAAATGTTACACTGGTATTGTAATGAGGTCTGCAAGGTGTGATTGGTCTGTGCAGTTGAAGATGCCATACATATAGTATGGTATTTTCAATAAACTGCAAGTAGGAGCATAATCATAGTGTTTGTATTACAAAAATATCCTTATTTTCAATGGATGGTTTATTGTTTTCATTGTTGTCATTAGATAACCATCAAGTTGCTTGATGCCATGACTGCCTTTTTTGCAAAGAGGAAAGGGATGAAAGTTTTTAGCTTTCATCATCCTCCATACATCTCAGTTACAAAAAAATTTGAACTTTTTCAGCTACACTTGTGTGTGAAGATACCATTTACACTGAGGGGGCAGCCATTTTGCAGGAATGTTTGCAGTGGTTAAAGTAAGCCTTGACCAATCATGCTGAATATGGCACAGATTTCTTTCACGTTGTGCAAAGAAACAACCCTGCACTAGTAAGTATAGTGTATTTTGAATGTACTCAAATGTACAATAGCTGTTTTGTGGATAATAATACACATTTCAACCTCTTAAATCCAAGAAAGTCAAAAGGGATTGAAAGGCTTCTCTCAAAATGATATGTAAGCCATTCCATTTATTTCTGTAGTTAGTAAGAGGACTGTTAGGAAGGACTTGTATGCAATTTTGAGAGAAATGCTTTCAATCTTCATTAACTTGTACTTGCAAGTTCCAATTCCACCTTATTCCAAGGATGATACACCTACTGACTTGTGGGAAATGAGTTCTTTAACCAATCAGAGGAGATTCCAATTAGCATCTCTCCATCACACCTGGTAGGCCTACAGACCAGGTGCTGCTGGTTCCACACATCAAAATACACACACATTCTTGCTTCTTGCTCACATTTTGCAGTTGTAAGTCACCTAGCTAGTGAAATGGAATCTTCATCAAAAGTGGATGAACCACTTCCTACACCTCCACCCTACTTCATGCCAGGTAAAATCACTCATCTACCACTCATTGTACAATGGCGCTCCAAGAAGGGAAAAAATTTGATGGCAAAAGAGGACTGTAAAAACATCAGTCATTGCTCTGTTTCAGTATTCAATTTTTAGGTGAACATTGCAATGTGTATGCATTTTTCTAGATGAAAGTCAAGCACAGCAAGATGTGAGGCTCTACCATATTTACTCACCTTTCAGCTCTCCACCACCTCCTCCTTTCTTCTTCACTCCTGGAGCGAGTTGCTCCAACAAAGACCAGTCACCTCTGCCAGGTACAATGAAAGTCATATGCCCTGCCACTGTTTTGACTTTGTACAACAGGTCTGTATGTCATGTGTTCTTAGCAAGTGTTGATTTTTCAGTGACAAATATTTGGAGTTGACAAGTGTTGAGTATTGTTTGTCCCCTCATAGTGCTGATGTGTCTCTGGGGCAGGTGTTCAAAACTATCTTAAAGTGTAAAATTAACTCTGTGGACTTATATAAAGACTTTTTTTACTGTTTGTTAAATTAGCACTGACGACTTTGCTCTGTACAGATACTTAACAGATAAAAGAACTTTTGAAAAATATCTTGCTGGATTCTTCAGAAACATGTTGGCAGGAGTAAATTGTAAATTGCAACAGCTAGTGTAACCTACTTTTCTTGAACTATAAGCACAGTAGTATAAAAGTGGAAGAGGTTTTCATGGTACTAATCAGGTTTGAGTTTGGGTGTTATGTTGTAGTTCTAAGCAGGTAAACTGTAAACATCCCATCCATTCTCCATTATACCCTCCTCTCTAGTCTCCCCTCTCCCTCTATCTCCTCCCAGGTCCAGGTTTGTTAGCTATGAGACAGAGCTGTGTCGCTCTCCAGGTCTGACAACGTGCCCTTCTTGTCAGACCCAGGTCACCACTCGGGTCACCTACTGCGCCGGGACACATGCGTGGCTCATGTGTCTCATGTTTGTACTGTGTGGGTGAGGAGAAATACATGCACATTCAAATACACCGACTCGCATCCGGTTATCTTGTTACATCAATCACACCCACACACGTTCAGGAGATGGAGACTGACAGATGTGTTGTGTCTCCATGTAGGTTGGTGCTTGGCTGCTGCCTGATTCCATTTTTTGTAAGATATTTCAAGGATGCCTATCACACTTGCCCTCGCTGTCAACGGGTCCTCCACATACACAGGAAGAACTGCTGTTGATGAGCTGTCTCAGTCGCACACACACGATAGAACTTTTTTTTTTTTTTAATAAAAGCTACATTTTAACCACATTTTGTAAAGACTTAAAAGAATAAATGTTTTCTGTATCAAACTTGCACGTTGTGTGTATTTCACCTTCAAATTGTGCTGCCTCTGTTTTTCTGCTCCACAGATTTTACCACATCTTTACTGTTCAGCACAGATACTGATTACACGTTAAAATCAAAATGTTCTGTAGTCATCAATATACAGCATGTGTGGCTTATGTGTCCTTGTGTCCCTGCACCGTGTGTAGAAACGTGCTCTCACTGTTGACACCACAGGATTAAAAGTGTAGGTTTATTTTAGATCTTTGAGCTTTTAATTGAGTAAAGACAACCATGTGAGACGCGAGAAAACCCTTCCTTCCCTCCCTTTCTCTCGCTCTGAGGTCATACACACCTTTTGAAGCCTCCTGCCTTACAGGAGTATTCCCCTGCCACACCCTCTTGCGACTGACGTATCAGAAGTTCCCACAGTGTCAGCTATTCCAGGGTGGGTGAGCACTGGTGGATCCCAGTAGCGACACCAACTGCCTGCTGACGCTGCATGGCCGACTATGCGACAGAGTATCTTACCTTCCTCAGTAAAACGGTTTCCTCCTCAATGCCCTCTACTTTTTTCTTCCAGCACTTCAAACGCAAAACTGAACTCCTATCCTACCTGACCCTGTGTGTTTCTAAAATGCCGTTCATACCACCTGTGTCGATTGCACGCCCACACTCTGTTTCTGTGTCGGGACTGACGGGGAAAGAGAGACGCATTAACAGCACTTCATCTACAACTACCTTAGCTAAGGCCCAAATAGAAGACACGGGCAGCTTGGTTAAGGAGCAGCTGACATTAAACCTTAAGCAACTGGGGAGGAAGAGCCAGCCCAGGAGTCATCTCCCGACTGCCAAAGGAGTGTCACAGGCAGGATTGCATGTGAAGAGTAGGGGCCAGTTGTTGCCTTCGTCACACACGCTGTCAAACAGCCTCCCTGCCTCCAGCTCAGGTGAGTCCATTTTTAAGATGCAGCAGCACAACCATGGGAACCACAAGTGTGTAAACAGTGAACCAGAGGTGAAGACAAGGGCTAGGCACCAGGAGGAGGCCCGCTTCACACTGACTCTCACACCAGAGGCTGTTCTGTTGTTGCAGCGGAGGAGCAATGAGAGACATCAACGTTTGGCAGCCAGAAATGCTGGAGGTGGGGCTGGCGTTACCAGCAGCACTACAGACCCCCGACGCAGACGGGAAAACCTCTCTAAAAGGCATCAACTGGCAACACGACACAGCACACCAAGCTGCAGAGTTGCCAATAAAAACAGTAATAATGACGTTGAACCAGGAGACATTAGCTCACTTGTGAAAATATCACTTCTGAACGAGCAACACAAGTATGATGATGTGGAGTATGAGGAGGAGGAGGACTGTGGTATTGATGAGCGTGTGGTGCTGAAATGCACTGAGTGGCTCCGTGGGTTGGAAAACACACCAGTCACATTGGGGAACAGCATGAATAAGGCTGCAACCAGTCTGAAAGGTTTCTGAAGGACAAGCTGAAAGGGGAAGTAGGCTGAAAACGGTTCTCCAACATGGACAGAAACTGCACTCAACCTTTATTTTTGTGGTGTTTTTTCTGTTAGAAGTGTGTCTTTTATGATACTATATCCCAGGGTGTACTGTGTTTCTTTTGTGTTTACTTCCATCTAACAGGAGTTCTGCAGAGACAGTTTTTCCAAAGCTCTACATTGAAATCACCTGTCGACTAAAGGGCAGGATCTGGATTATTGGACATGCATGTTATTTTTAAATAGCTCTGCACATTTGACCCCTTAATCATATCAACCAACCTCTGATAAGTATTTTTTATGAGCCATATTAATTTGTCAATTGATCATATCCTTTAACTTTTAAACCCAAACATAGCAGCTCATTGGGTTATTGGAATAGAAATAATGTGATTTTGAGAAATAATTTCATTAGACATTGATGTGTACTGATTTAAACAAGGTGCAAATGAAGTTTTTTACAAACCAGCGTCTTGATAGGAATATTCATCAATGATCAAAAAGTTAATAACCCTGAGCCCTACATGCACAGGGCAGACTTTCTCAAAAAGGACTACCTTTAATGCTCTCCATAAGGTCTTTCACTGACACCGACTGTCTCCACGAGGAGGCCAGCTACAGAACAGCACCCCTGGAACCTGGGTCCTCTGGTTGCAGGGTTGTCGCACTACACCACCCTGCTGCCAAACCTTACGTGCATGTTAGTAATCCAGTATCATTCGACACAGAAACACTCAGGACATGGATCAAAAGTGCATTCTGGTTATCTTACCTCATTGAATGTCTTATTTCAAGTATTATCTCACTAGAAAGTATACTGTGGTATAAAGGTAGGGCAATACCAATATAAAATGGGTTGTAATGTTTATACCTCATTCTCTGGCCTCAGTTGTAGTTTAACAGTTGTGACGTTTGCACCCTTACAGTTAGTGTGCATCTGATCCAATGGTGGTTTCCTCCCAGCTTTGCTGCAGTCTTTGCTAGTAAGTTAGTTTTGCCAGTCTCAGAATTTTGTAAAACTTGCATAAGACATGGAATGGAAAAATGGAATATGTACTTTTGCAAATATTGTATATTGCTTATTTGGAATATTGTCATTTTCTGAAAAGGGTTAATAACTGAAATATTGTGTATTTTCAGTCACTTTGTTGGTGCTGTATTAGAAGACTCAATGAGGGAAATGTTCCTACATTGTCTCATTTCATGGAAAAATGACACCCACTTCTTGATTTGAAATAAAATTTTGATCCCATAAATCTGATCTTTTCTGGAGGGAAACCAAACAGATAATGCAAATGGTCTGTTCTCAGCTCTCTCACTTGCTGTAAGAAGCTTTCTAAGGACTTAGATGTTGACTTGGCTGTGCTGTTCATTCTCTTAGTGTGCTTAGTGACAGCTTATCCAGTGGAGTCTAATGTTGTGACACGTGTGTTTATGTGAGTGTGTGTGTGTGAGAGAGAGTGCCAGACAGAGAGAGAGAGAGAGAGACATTCCACACACAATGTCTTATAACTTGAAAAATAATTAAGTTATAGCAAGAAGGTTATCTGGTGAAATCTTATAAATAGTTTTTAGTATTATAGTATTTTTTTTCCAAAATGACAAGTATTTAATCTGAGGTCCATCATTCAATAAATATAAAGACACATACTGCTGATGGCTGACTGACAGACAGACAGGCAGGCAGACATCATTTCCAGCGGTTGATTCGGCGTAGCTGTACATAGGCCAGGATCATGCAGACAAGTATGATTCCCAGTAGGGCCACCTGGTTCTGCCAGAACCCCCAGCAAGAGTAGTCTATGTCCTGGCCTCCCAGGAACAGCTCCCCTGGGATACTGCAGCACAGACAGAGAAGCTCAGTGTATGTGTGTGTGTGTGTGTGTTTGTTTTAGGGAGTGAGTGTGTGTATCTCTCTTACGTGGTGGTATTGCTGTAGAACACTTGTCCTGTCATCTCATTGATCAACAAAGCCTGAGTGAGACAGACAGAGTGGGCTGAACAACTTTTTGCTTTGGACGCAGACAGATTCAGCTCAACCCCACCCTCTCATTCCTTCAACCACACCCTCCTCCCCCTTTTCTGCCTCTTTTCCGTGCCTTACATTCAATCCATATCTGAAGATACTAATCCATTCCAGCCAGGAAAGCCAGCTCAGCATAGAATTGAGATTGACCAGAAACCCTCCAAAGACCTAGAACAGGAGGGGAAAGGAGAAGGAGAGGGAAAGAATAAGAATAGGCATGACCATGATCACACTTGTGTGTCTGCACGTGTGTTTGTTTTGTGTGTGTGTATGTTCCTTTGTGTCTTACCATCATGAAGACAAAGGGTAGAGCGATGAGGATGTTAGCCATGGCGAATGAAGACACACTAGCTGAGACCAGGAAGGCTAGACTGACACCAGCTAGACTGACCAGAGACATGGTCAATGCAAAGCACAGGAAGGCCAGGAAGGCAGGCTTCAAACCTGGAAGTGTGGTGGAGAAATGTAAATGTCATGGTTTGTTTGTGTGTGTGTGTGTGTGTGTGTGTATGTGAAAGAGAGAGAGAGAGAGAGAGAGGGAGAGTGTGTGTGCATGTGCCCTTCTGTAGGTTGCCACCTTGTGGTGGTGGAAAGGCCTGTATATTTCAATAAACCCCAGATCGATGCTGTTGGTATCTTCACTCACATGAAAAGATGCCAACAGCATCCCATGGTGGTAAGGTCAAAAGGAAGGTTCCAGACAAAGGCCAACCACATGGGCATGATAGTCATTTCAAGAAACAGCATCTTACTTTGGCAGTTGCATGCAATAGTGAGCAACCCTGTTAAAGCTCCAAACTCCTCAGCCTCTCCACACTTGGTGACTAGATGCAGCCATCAAGGCGTCCTCGTCATATGCATCTGGATGTTTTTTATACACTATGCAATGTTGGTGTGTGTGTGTGTGTGTGCGTATATATTTGTGTGCATATGCATTACCCATCATGTAGTAGGCGATGGCTGAAAACACAAAGATCGGGATGATGCGGTTGGGGATGAGATCAGCAAAGATCTTGGACAGGAAGTAGACAGAAGTACGATAATACCCACTGGAGTTCTCATGGCTGGATCAAACATAGACAAAGACACTCAAGACACAAATAGTATGGCTGATCAAAAATGGCATACAAATCTATCCATCAAGGGATCATCGCATCGACCTCTTCACATACGTAGTGTGTAACAACACTTTTCACTCACATGAAAATCGCCCTCTCATTGATAAAGAGTTCAACGGCAGAAAGATTCCCAAACACCATGTTGATGATAAGAAAGAAGAACGCTCCATTCCTGGTAAGAGAGGGGGAGGGGAGAGACACAGAGAGAGTAAGAGAGAGAGAGAGAGCGAGAGAGAATGTGTTATCTGATTATCACCTGAGAAATCAGAAATTTCCAGGCTGCTCTCAGGGCATGAACTTGAAAGTTTAACAGCATCGTAAAACTGTTTCCTCATCTCACTGCTCACTGTAAAAACCCACAGTGTAATGTAAGTCAACTCACCTTTAACAGAACTTATAATCATGGGTTTGTGACTCAAAATTAGCAGTTGAAAGAACATCTTACCACGCATTCACTAAACTGAACAGGAAACAGTCTCAACAAACCCTTCCTTCGTCTTGCGTGGATAAAGTTACAGGGTGGAGATGTGCTGTGTGTGTGTTTTAGGCGAATCATAGGTCAACTTCTGATTTAAAATGACAATCATGATAACTGTGATGAAGATGAGTATCTGTGGCGGACTGGGGGAAGCCTACGCCTCACCCACACCTTCCCCCCAAGCCCTACACCTGATACTTTAGAAATTGTAGAAATTCTGTGTGACACGGTGACACAACTAAAGAGCTTCTGACGAGTGAGGAAGTAACACTGGAATGCAGTTCAGCGATTCACCTCGTAAATACTGTCAGCATGACTTCCCTCAGAGAGTCTTACTACATTAGAACAACTAATGAATTTGACTCAACTGTTCTACACTATTTCAGTCAACTTGCAATTTAAAGTGCCTTAATATTTTTTACAGTGCTGTTTTTAACCTTGCACTGTCAAGTCTTTGCGTATTTTAATGATCGTTTCTGACACTGCTGTCATTCCTTTGACAAAACTACAGGGGAGACAGGGTAGGCCTACCTGTTCTGTAAAGCCTCGGGCAGTGTTAAGGGCAGCTGGTAATAAATGAGGCCCACCAGAATAGCAAAAAAAACGTTGAGAGCCATCTGGGCGTAAGAGGTCTGTGGGTTCCTGAGAGTGTTCAACACTGTCCTGCCACACACCACGCGCATCTGTCTCACACACACACACACACACACACACACACACACACACACACACACACACACACAGGATTCAAGTTATAAACAGGGTTCATGTAGGGTTCATTCAGCAGGC
>OOFE01032418.1:5263-18208 GCA_900323365.1 Monocentris japonica | reverse complement strand
CACCACGCGCATCTGTCTCACACACACACACACACAAACTCACACACACACACACACACACACACACACACACACACACACACACACACAGGATTCAAGTTATAAACAGGGTTCATGTAGGGTTCATTCAGCAGGCAGTGAAACACACCCATGTGGGTTATCAGTCTTAAAATGAGAGTGCTATGAGTGTCAATTGCATGCAGTGACATGACGGTCATAAAGAATAAGTTCAATTCCATTTCAGTGAATTAATCACAAAAGTATCAAGAAACTGAAATGTTCAGTTAAAAAAATAATACTTTTGTATCCGTTTTGAATGTAGGAAGTATTTTTGTCCAGTGTTTTTCATCCATTTCCACAGAACTGAGTGGAGATTGGCTGACCTGGTAGAGGAAGGAGGTAGCGTAGTCGACCTTCTTTTCCTGACCTATGACCCCATCCCCAGTGGCCTGGCTCACATTGTCCAGCTCCTCAACTACATTCTGGCACAGAGAGGATTGGCGGTACTTCAGTGCCAAGGGGTTCATATCCTCCACTGAGTGGAAAGAGAGAAGGGTTAAAACACGTCAATGTTCAAGATTAGGATAGACCAGTTGATAGAGCAACCTCTTTTATGACAGTCATTAACTATTAGAGCCTCTGTTAGTGTTATATCATGTATGTGTGTGTGAGTGAGTGTGTGTGTGTGTGTGTATGTATGTTTTGTGTACCTGCAGTGACAGATTCTAATGTTGACTTGGTTTCTCCATTTGTGATGTCCAGGAAGAAATCAGCAGGGTTGTTAAAGGGCTCAATCTGGTAGCCTACACACACACACACAGACACACACACAAAAGCACAACTTAGTTGGTATTTGAGGACGGACAAAGAACATGAGTCCACTTTCTAGGCAATATGTTTTTTGTTATTTTTTCAGATTATGTTATTACAATATCATATATAGATCAGAATACAAAACTGCAGCACAGTGCGGTACACGAGGTAGCTAACTGCATCGTATGATATGATAACGTGAATCAAAGTCCTCCCCCTTTCATAGTAAACACACAAACACACACACACCTAGCTGTGTAAAGTATTCCAAGGCCTTGTCTGCCACCCCTGCGTACACCACCTCCCCTTTATGCATCAGAGTCAGGTGGTCAAACTTCCTGAAGATGGAGTAGCGTGGCTGGTGGATGGAGAAGATCACAGTCTTACCCCTCCTGGACAGCCTGGATTTGAACAATTTCATAGGTCCATATAGTGACAGGAATCTCAAAGACATAGACAATGAAAATGGCTCATCAGTATGAAGGCCCTTCACCACAAACCTGTGCATCGTGTGCATCTTGCATCTGTGTGGTTATGTGTGTGGTTATGTGTGTGCGTCATATGTTTTACCCATGCAGTAGATTGATGATACAGTTTGCAGTGTTAGAATCCAGTCCCGTGGTTGGTTCATCCAGAAACAGCAGAGAAGGAGAAGTGATGAGTTCCATCCCAATACTGCACCTCTTCCTCTCTCCCCCTGATACACCACGCAGAAACTCCGTCCCTATCTACTCACAGACATACACACACACACACACACACATATAGAGTAAAACACTTAGTGACTGTTTTGTTTTTAGTGAGTGCCACGTGGATGGGTGTATTTGCTTGTGTGTGTAGCACTGTACCTTAGTGTTTGCACAGTCTGTTAGCCCTAGGTCTTGTATGATGGCATCCACTCTGCTCTGCTTGTCTGAGGAGGAGTGATGCCCACGGTCGAGACGCAGGTTAGCGCTGAACAGAAGGTTCTCTTTCACACTTAGCGTGCCCATGAGGATATCATCCTGGAGAGAGAGGGTGAGAAAGAGGCTGAAACAATTAGAGGAGTTCAAAGTACATAATGTCTTCGAGAATGTGTGTGAGTGTGCATGCATGTGTGTGTGTGTGTGTGTGTACCTGAACCACATAAGCAGAGGTGAGCCTGAGGTCAGAGGTGATGACCTTGCCATCCACCAAGACCTTTCCTTGGTGTAGTCCAACAGGGTCCTTCCTCCCTGCAATCACATCCAGAAGCCTGATGAAGAGAGACAAAATAAATGTTTATGAGGTTGTGGTTATTTGTGTGTGTGTGTGTGTGCACGTATATGTTTCTTACGATGTTTTCCCACTTCCTGTTGGGCCCATGATAGCGTTCATCCCAGGTCTCATGATGCCACTGCAACAACCAATCAGACAATGAGCATGACACAGCTTGACCAGTCAGTGATCAACCTTTACAAAAGAAACTGCACAAATCTCATTTTCTCAGTTTACATCTTTGCCAAGATCATTTGACATAAATCAGACTATCATGGCTCACATTCAAAATGTCACTAATATTTATTTCCCAACATTTAATTGGTTTGTCTGCAAGGGTCATACTGGCATTAGTGAGTTTTTCATTCTTGGCTATTATTTCTGCACTACAGTACTTAAGATTTAGATAGACTGTTAGTGAGCCAAATTCACTCATAAGATCTGGTTCAGTTTGAACTTCCATCACATATGTCTCTGACAAACATCCTTGTCAATCCAAAGACGTCATCCTTTAATGCGAATGGAGTAACATTCACTCAATTCACAGAAATGTCTTCATTGTTCTTCTTAGGCAATAACAATAACAACTGATGATGAGTTCCCAGACAAGGAACTGAATTAAGATGAACAACATGAATCAAATAGTAGAATTGGACCTGATATATCTCTAAACTTGGATTTTTAGCCTTTTGGATATCAACTGAATATCATTCAGCAAGCAATCACTCACTCATATTTTGATTGGGCCTGACCTAAGCAGGAAAGGATGTTTTTAAATCTGTGAATTGAATGGCCCCCGCCCCAAACTTTGATGACAAATCCGTGTGAATTGGCCCATGGATAATGTAAATGCAGGCTTGCTGTATCTGCAAATGATGGGATCTGTCTAATCCCAAGACCATTCTTCTTGACTGTGTCTCCCCTATTCTGTCTCCCTCTCATCTTGCCTACTCAGTAAAAATCACCCAAGTGAGTGGACTAACCATGCTCCTTTATAAATATATAATAACACACAGGTTTGATGAAATGAGCCCAAAACTGAACAACATGTGCATTGCCAAATACTGAAGAACATCCACCATATGCATGCGTTTGTATAAAAACAGGAAAAAGCTATAGAGAAGCACCTTGAATGCCTGTCTTAGTTATGGGCTACATGTGCAGTGTGCTATCATAACCATACTGTCACAGGAACTGATAATACTGTTAGCTTGATTACTGTGTCTGAAACACATTTATATGGTACATCTATGTACCATAGATATACTATAAAGTATATCGTATCGTATCTTATGTGAACACACAGACAGACAGACACACTAATATACTGTATCTATGTACGTAGTCATTATGGATGCCAACACTCACATCCCCTCACCTGACCCCTTTACCCAACACACACACACACACATACGTGTCGTATCCTACCTTACATCTTTAAGGATGTATTTTTCAGGACCTTTCTTGCGGCAGACACCCCTGCTCTCCTGAACAACGTAATGCAAGTTGCTGAACGTGACTGTTGGACCTCGCTCCTGGAAATAATTCTCGTAATCATGCATAATCTGCTCCCCCTTAGACATCTTGAGACACAGCGGTGTAACAACAGAGAGAGAAGAAGAGACAAAGAGCAATTCAGAGAGAGAGATATAGTCCGACACAGAGACCTGTACAGCCAACCACAGTGAAAAGGGAAAGTAATAGAGAGCAGACTTCCGTTCTAAACTCCTCTGATCTCCTCTGATCTTTGGACTCCTCACCCTCACCTCACCCTCTCCGCCTATCACACAAACGAAACCTATGTAATTGTGGCAGTGCACAACAATTCAATAATACAGCACAACACTGAACCTCCAAAATCACAGGTGGAATGGGAATTTCACCCACAAAGTACTGCCGATTCTACCTGATAATCACTGATGATGTTCTTAACAAATCAAGTAGCAGCGACTGACAGCTGACAGAAATGTATTACTGCTGTCATGTTTTGACTGACCTGGGTGAAAACTTATTCAGTACTGTCTATTTTTTATTAAATGAGCATAGCAATTAAATTAATGGTAATATTGTGAAGTATCAGATATACAGCCTGTTTCAAAAGTAGGTATGCATTTTATATTTATTATTGTAGAAGTATTACTTGCAGTATTAATAAATGCTTAAATGTTTAATACTATCTATTGGATGTTGAGTTATTTTGGCCTTTGTTTTTCATTATTATTACTTTTAAAAAATGCACTTATTTTTTGAAACACCCAGTATATGCATTTAATATAACAATAATAATAACAATAATAATAATAATAATAATAATAATAACAATAATAATAATAATAACAATAACAATCATAATAATAATCATAATCTTAATCATCATCATCGTCATCATCATCACCATCATCAGCTTCCTACCCCAGGTTTATATGTTGATATTGTAAAAAGTAAGCGCAAATAACATGGTCGTTAAGAATACTCTTTGTAACGTTTCTTGCTGCACGTTTTTTTGGGCATCTTTATTTGATGATATTCAATGGAAAAAGGAATGGAAAATCTAAAACAAATATTGTATTAATGAAGGTCAAAGAAGTATCATACAAAATACTACATTGAATTAATCTGGTGAAACATGTTTTGGAAAGATTCAATCTAGATATAATATATTCCTGTGACTTTTGTGGACTAGACAAAGAAACGATTATACATTTGTTTTACCATTGTATTACCATTATATTTACACCCGACTGCTTTGTTGGGGAAAAAATGGGAAGTATTGTGGGGACTCATAAATTTAATGTGATGTTTCATTTTAGACATGAATTCAAGCACTATGTAAATCTTATACAATTGTCAAAAAACAAAAAAGCACTTAATGTAGACATGTAATGTCATTAATGGTTTTGGTTTTATTTAAAGTATCTTTTTTTTGTACCTCTGGCAACGTACAACGTTTTTATTGTTCATGGCTATGTTATCTCTGTATCTATTGTTTGCTCTTTGCAATAAAAAATATTTAAAAATAAATAAATAAAAAATTCCAACACGGGGACGAGCGGGGTGACAGCAGAGGTTCTCGCTGTTGCCAGTAATGTGAAGAAGCCCACTCAATTCCACTCAAACTCAATTTATTTTGAGTTTTAATAAAACACAGGACATGATTAAAAAAGATTATATGGTCAAGCTGCCCCCTGTCGTCCAGAATGCTGTATGGCAGAATAAGGTGAATCCCTGGAGGGCGGGATCAACGTTGTTATTCTCTGACCCTTTCGTTTTTTATCACTGCCAATGGCTTTTCGGGACGGTGGAAAATGGGCGGGAGTAGCTAACATGCACGGTGACGTGTTTTCAAGAAATTCTGAGGTGTTGTCATCGCATTCCTTAGTTTACTGTTTGGCACTGGGCGGTCGGGCTGAGCCTAAGATATTCACAATGCGGCTCTAACAACAACTTTTTTTGTTAAGTTGTAGAGATTTTAGAATATATTCATCTCATCGAAGAAAGGGAAAGTATCTTAACTACCTACCGAAACAAATAATCCTATATTTCAAACGAAGCTCATCTTATGTGCTACTAGCTAACGTTAGCCATGGAAGAGAAGAAGGAGGAGAGGGAAGCGGAGATCCAAGAACACGGCCCCGAACATTGGTTCTCCAAATGGGAACGGCAGTGCTTAGCTGAGGCCGAACAAGATGACCCAAACGAGGAAGAGACGGAGCAAAGCCAACAGAAACTGTGGCACCTCTTTCAGAATTCAGCCACCGCGGTCGCACAGCTCTACAAAGGTCTGCACCAAGCTAGCAAGCGAAGTTCAAGTTAAGCTAACTGTTAGCTGACAGCTAACGAGAGCTTTTTTTGCTAACATAGCTAACGCTACTGCCGCGGTGCTGGGTGGAGAGAAACACAAAGGGCATCGCCAGCTATGTTAGCCAACTTTAGCTGTTTAACTTTAGCCTAACTATCCGGATGATGTATTTCGATGTTTGTGTTGATTGTTGTTAGCCACCAAAGACTCTTAATAGATGAGGAAAATATGACGTTGCGACAGTCTATCCGTTTAGCTAGGGTTATATTGGTAACTGTTAGCCCGTTCCGTTGCTAACGTATCGGGAGCTAACTCGGGTTAACGGTATTAGCCAACGCAGACACCCAATCCCTGTGTCAGTGTCTAGGACAACAGGGTTGGAACTTGCTAGGTGGCCTAAGATGTCATAGCACCATCTGAGCTAAACGGACAGAGAAATAGTCAAGCTAAATCCACAACACTGGTTAACTGTGAATACACTCAGTCACTATGTTGAGTATATTATGTTTCCTACACAGACTAAAACATGGCTCAGACTAAAATTGTTTTTGTCCATTCGTAACAGTTAGCTAGTCAAAATGGCGATGTACAGGGAGGAGTTCCCCGTGTGAAAGCAACCCGTTTGTTGACGATCAAACCCTGTGATAATTGTCGAATTGGTTTGCTGGTTGTAACGACTCAAGCACAGATTTTATTTTTATTGGAACACTCAAGTCACCGCACTTTAGGCTGATAGCTGCATTGTTGATCAGCTCCAGAACAAAATGGCGAGGGGATTAACGTAAATGTTTGCTTGTTAAAGTCACATCGGAGTTGTGAGCCTGTCTTGCCCTGGTGGGGGTGTAGTGGTTGAAGTGAGTTGACAAGGATTCACTGGGAGTAATATCAGTGTTAAAACTACTTACTTATACATCAGCTGTAAGACCCTAGTCTTGTTTGACCATAAGAACAGTAAGCAAGATACCCCAAATGCCTTGGCTTACACTGGTTCGCAAGTGCAGTCACATCCCCCTGCACTTTGTTCAGTCACCTTGCTTGATAAGATGCTCTAACATTAACACTGACTCCATGGCACCTTCATAGACTTTAGAATATCAGTTGACAAATATAGTTGAATGTCTGTACACAGCCAGATGAGATGTAATAATTGGGAGTCAGGTTTGGACCTGTGTTAAGGGTGATTGGTAGGTTGGCACCACTAATACCATAGGTCCCGGCTTTGCTTTGTACTAATACCTTCATGACATTTACCCAAATTTTAGCTGGAGTAAGTAGGGCTTTGCATAAGCTACCACCCTTGTTCTGTAGGAGCTTTGTTTACATCAGACTCAAACAGTTGTGTTTGATTGATTAATGTGTAAAATCTTCAGTTGTCGTGTGATCCACTACTTGCTTATTGGGACGAAGCACAATATTATTTCAGGTGTTATAATCATAACCCAACTAATCTATCTCTTTAAACCTTCATTTACAGATAGAGTATGTCAGCAACAAGGCCTCTCTCTCTGGGTGCCCTTCCAGAATGCAGCCACAGCTGTCACTAACCTATATAAAGGCAAGTAATTACACATTGCCCACTTCTAAGCATTTGGTTTACTGTGTTTGTGCATGTCTTTGTGTATGTGCCTGTGGTGTTCTCCAAGGGACATAGCTGAGCTTTGATTTTGGTGTCCACATTTAATAAAAAAAAATCTGTCCTGTGTCTCCAGAGAGTGTGGAGGCCCACCAGCGGAGCTATGACCTGGGTATCCAGATCGGCTACCAGCGCAGGAATAAGGAAGTGCTGGCGTGGGTGAAGAAGCGCAGAAGAACCATTAGGCGGGAGGACCTCATCAGTTTCCTGTGTGGTAAAGTCCCGCCTCCACGGAATGCCAGGGCTCCGCCTAGAGTTGCCATGGTGTCAGCAAGCCGACCATCACCCCCAGAGACGGGCAACTCTGTGGAGACAGACTTGCAGCCCTTCAGAGAGGCCATAGCACTACACGGTGGGTCAAAATGCCACGGTCACACCTACCTCAGCAGGGAGGTTGTTCCATTATAAGGATGTCGAGCCACACTGTCAATATAATCCATTCTGGCTTCATCTGTTTCTTCTCCAGGTCTGAGTGGAGCTATGGCAAGCATTTCTGTGCGCTCTGGTGCCCCTGGATCCCCAACACACCCCGCACAGTCCCTCAGTCGTCGTAGAAATGGTCTTCATGACGTGGACCTCAACACCTTCATCGCTGAGGAGATGGCACTTCACTTGGATTCAACAGCCAATCGTAAACGAGGCCCTGCTCCCTGTAGTGATGTCATCACGGACTCACCCACTCACAAACGCAACAGGATGCTCTGAACTCTTCCTACACCACTAATCCCTCCTCTGTCGTCTCCTCTGTGGCCGACTGGACAACTGATGAGGACTGATGCCTTGGCCAGCCAATCAATTCTTCCTCCTTTTCATCTTTGTTGCGATGCTACAAATAAAGAAAAAAAACAATACTATGAACAATTTCATCTCTCCCTTTCTATCTTTTTCTCACTCCTTGCTTCTGGTTTCTCATCCACCTTCTTCATACCAGAAAATTGTCCTCCATGTTTCCCTTCGGTTCCCTTCAATAGATCTGGTAGGATTGTAAGGGAGCAGAGCCTACTTGAGATTCTTACATTGCAGTGTTGCATTTTAGACGTTGTTTATTTGGCCAGGTTCCTTTGTGCTAGACATCTGATAATCAGATGAACTGGGCTGTTGCCTACTACTCACTCTGCTCTTTCCTTATTATTCCTCCCTTTCATTCCTTCAACACTCGAGCGTACTTCTTTCCTCCTCCTCAGTGGAGTGTTGGCCAAAGCAGACGGGACTGAAATCAGGGCTCTTTGGGAGAGTCTTGTTTAAATCAGAGGTCAAACTGCCTTCCTGTTTTGTAGCCGTACTCTAAAAAACGCTTGTCAGCGTGTGTATCTCAATCTGCTGCTGCTCTGTGTGTTTGCGTATCTGACAGCAGAACTGCCATTTACTGTGTTGTTCTAGTCTTTGCCTTTGAGGACGCTGCTATCTCTGGTTGTTGTGTGACAATGAGTGTGTGTGTGTGTGTGCGCTTGTGTGTGCAGAGTTTTGGCACATTCAGCACACACCCAAAATATTTTCTTTTTTTTTTCTTCTTAAATGCATCAGATAGCTATTTCCCCCCTTTTCTTTACTCACTGTTTGCAGCCCAAACCAGGGTTTGATCACAAAGCAGGTCAGTCAAGTTACACAGCTAATTTTCATATTACAAGCAGACTTGGCTGACATTTTGAATAGCAGGGTAAATGAGATTGAAAAGCAAGATGTACTTGCAACAAAATAAACAATTGCTTGCTGAAATACCCCCCCTCCCTCTACTATATATCATCATAACTGCAACTTTCTTATCTCACCATAACCAAAAATGTTCATGTTGGCAAGCAATCCAAATTTATATCCTTTTCAGCTTCAATATATGCTTGACTCATGATTGTCTCTTGCTTTCTTGTTAGTGCTTGCATAAAGAGCCTGACAATTTCTTTCATAATGACAGTGTTTCAAATCGTACATTTCACCTACCTTTTTGTTTACATTTGGATTATTGATCGGGACTTGAAGGGATTGCATCAACTGGTGCAAGTGCATTGCCATCCTTTTGTCTCTTGTGGTAAACCCTCTGTCTGGCTGGTGATTCTACCCTTTAAAACTAGAAAACAAGAGGGGCTGATATCTGTGAACCTAGAAAGTCATGGGTGCAGTTACAGACATCTTTCTTTTGATTCTTGTTCAGCTACATCATGGCTTATTGGGTGCCATGGTTCAGTAAGGTTCAAGGCTCTTATTTTGTTATTTCCTGTCATCTAGGAGAGAACTGCTAATTCCAAACACTGCTTTGTGATACAGCCTTGTCTAATGTGTGTAAATAACATGTAGGTGCTGTTATGATATATGTGGTACATATTGTAAAAAGAAATCCATTAGGATGTCCATGTACAATAATGATTCTGGCATTAAAGAAAAAAAACAAGCGTTTAACTAAGTTCTGTCGCCTTTGATTTTTCTGCCAGTTGTATCTGAAGTTTTAGTGACGCTTTGCATCACCTCACTAAGATCGTAGTTCAGTGCAGGTTAATCTTTACTGTCAAAACATTTCTCTGGATTCCTATGGGCCTTTTTTTAAGAAAGTGATAAAGAATGCAATGAACTGGAATAACCTTTGAGACACCTTTGTTCCAGCTATCACATTCACATGCCTGGCCTGTTAAATGCTTTGTTCCTTCGCTTTCTCCTCCATCATTCCTTCCTTTGTTTCAGCCACTTGACAGAACTTGATATGTTGTGCATTTTATGTTATGAATCCATTGTCAATTACCAAAGAGGAAAGCATAGTTGGTTCTCTGGGAGGCGAACACACTGGCTGCAAAATACCCTCTCTGTATAAAGGAGTTCAGTAACAGCAGGCGCTTGAATGATGTCAACAAATGACAACCAAGATGGGAGAAATCTAATGCAGTATAACCTCTCCAACACATGGTGGCGACACAGACCTTGATTGGCTTGTTGGATTTCCCCTCTCAAAAGCATCATTTGCTGCCATAAACAATAACAGTGAGCTAAAATGCCTGAATAAAAGATGGACAGCAGTATGTTCAATATACAAACAAGATTTCATTGAACTGTTGAGAACACTGAACTGTTTTTTATTACCATGAAAATTTAATGTTAAGAAATTGGAATTTATATGAGCATCGAGTAGAAAAAAAAAGATTGTCTCCTTTTCGTAGAGGAAGAAGTGTATAACTCCAATGTGACCGCTGAGTGTTTTGTTTGGTAAAACTCATTTTGTTCTAAACAGGATCATTTAATTTGCTTTTTGAGTTATTGTGATTTTCTTCTTTCCTTTCCTCCTCTTTTGTATATTATAAAACTAAAGATGGCGTTTCCCCTCTCACTCTTCTGTAGCAGGAGTGTTTGTAGTTTGTAGTCTGTCTCTGTTCTGACAACCAGTTTGATCCCAGTTTTGGTTCCAGTGCAGCACTCAAAAAAGTTCATGGATACTTAGCACTGCTGTCTATTTTTGAGATCATCCGAGTATTGCCAGAGCTAATAAAAGAGGTGTCAGAGGGAAGCTACTGGGTCGTCAGCAAACATTTAACCCCAGCTCTCGGCTTGCCCAAGGCTCGTCCAGCGGCTGCTGTTTGATCCACTGACTCTGCCAGTCCATTACTGTAGAAGAGAATAAAGTGTTGCATTGGCAGCACTGTCTCAGACCACATCCAGTGAGAATTTCTGTTCTTTTTTCCTGTCCTAACACTGCATGGTTGTTTTTGTTTCATTCTGTATCTAAAGGCTCTAAAGGCTGGTATTTGATGGAACCATGGAAGAGGAGCCGAGCTGACCACAAGCTGTTTCACACTTCAAAAGAAGCAGTGTGCATGTGTGTGTGTGAGAGTGAGGGAGAGAGAGAGAGAGAGAAAGAGACATGGCGTGAAGCAACAAGTGTCTGAATGTTCCAGAATACCCCTCGAAGACGGCCATCTGGGCTGAGCTGTTATCTGCTCACCACACACACACACACACACACACACACTCACACTCATAGGTGTCTCCTATAGGATGCAGTCTGTGGTCTGAAAGAGAGAGCTGGTGGTGTAACCTGTGAACCATTACAGACACACACGTCCATTCCCTCCCAAAAGTTGTGTGTCTGTGTGGGTTTGACCATTAGGGAGTCTTCAATGGCAGACAGCTGGCAATCAATAATGCACTAGTTACCCCTCGTGCATGTGCATGTGCATGTGCACAGGCATACATAGTGTAAACACAATGGGTAATCATAATTGCTGCACCAGCTTGCACTAATTGATAGAGGACAGCATGCAACCACACACTCACACAAACACTCTTAGACACAAACACACACATTAACACTTGCACATAAACAGAAGCCAATCAGGCAGACTGAGAATGTGTCCCCAGAGAGATGGAGCAGCCGGAGAGCAGGGGGAAGAGACGGAGGAGTGGAGGAGAGAGGGAAGGATGGGAAGGAGGAGAGGAGGAAGAGAGGTTAAATACTCCCCGGAGACAGCTGGTAGTCAGAGCCCTTAGTTCTGCGCACACGCGAATACGGTAGGTGAGCAGTGCGTGGCATGCATGAAAACACAAGGTCTGAGAGATTGTCTCCTATTTTTGGGTTTGCTACGTTTTTTGTGAATCTTTTCAAAAGGAGCCTTTACTCCCTCCTCTCTCTCTCTCTCTCCTTTCTCTCTAACACAAACATGCTTGTGTGTGTTAACTTGTGTGTGTGTGCGCGCGCATGCACACACATACACACGCACACACACACACACACACACACACACACACACACACACTACAGCTTCAGCTCCCTGTGCACCAGCATGTCCCTGTCTTCCACAAACGCCGTGAAAAAAATCCCACGAGCTGATCACCATAGCAACACGTTATATATCTTCCAGCAATATTTATCCAACCCAGAGAGGAGGGGGTGGTGGGGGGGTTGTGATGCAACTCCTCTATAAAAATAAAAATCCGACGGTCATTATAGAGGGGCTGCAGTTCTGTCTTGTGACCACGGGGCGGCAGCAGCGGCCAGCTCAGTGGAGCGTGGATAGCAGGTATCACCTAGACCAGCGGTTTTCAATCATGTGCCGTGGAAGGCCGAGAGGATGCAGGTTTTCAGCCCAATGCTACACCAGCTTATTCCTCTCATTTGATTGTGTGCCCAAGAGTAAAATGAGATGGGTTGGAGTGAAATCCTGCACACTGTCGGCTCTTCGCGGCTACATGAATGAAATCCACTGGTCAAGACAAGAAAAGGTTGAAAGGTAAAAAAATCAATAAAGGAACCATTCTGCTTATGATGTGAAAACACCTTCTGGTGGGAGGCTGGTTGCACATAAAAGGAAGGAGAAGATGACTGAGAAAGAAAAGAGAAAGAATGAATGGTGGGACAGAAACAGAGAGAGGCTGTGAGGTCCTTCCCCTCCTCCCCCAGCATGAGGATTAGATGTTGCGCTGCTGGCTGCAGATGGGTTTGGGCTAGATTCTGTGTGTGTGTGTGTGTGTGTGTGTGTGTGTGTGTGTG
>OOFE01032410.1:2430-16208 GCA_900323365.1 Monocentris japonica | reverse complement strand
CTTGTGTTAACCACAGACCTTATTTCAGGCATCTTTACATTACAGTCATTTAGCAGATGCTTTTATCCAAAGCAACTTACAAGCTAGAGTTTACACTACGTGGGGATCAAACCCACGACCCTGAGACTGTGTGTCTCATGCGCTACCAACTGAGCTGTCTGGGCCAGGCATCTAATCAAAAACCCATTCAAAAAAACCCATTGACTTCGAGACAGGGGAACCAGAAGTGCAAAAATGCTAACTCATTTCGAGGTTTTAGGACTCATTCCTGCAGCACTCTATAGTGTGCGATTCTAACTAGCTAACCTCTCATCTGTCTGTCTGCTGCCTGTCAATCACCTCGTCTTTGCACCATTTGTGCTCGCTCTAAACTGTCTGTCACATGGCCCAAGGCTCAGTTCTGCTTAACCAAGCTGCACATCTATCTGTGCTGCTCAGTCTGAGAGTGCTTAGCCACTTTCCCACTTGTAGTGTGTGATCTGGTATTTGGCCTCCAGCCATTATCATGATGACCTTGGCCTTACTGCCAGTCACTGACATGGGATTATGCATTACATTACATTACAGGCATTTAGCAGATGCTTTTACACAAAGCGACTTACAATAAGTGCATTCAACATAGGTAGGCAAAAGAACTACTAGTCACCAGAAATTGTAAGTGCATTTCCTTCCTAAACAAGCATCTAAGAGCAGAACCAGTGCTAAGGTAAAAGTGCAATAAGGTAGCTACCTACTTTTTATTTCAACAAATGAGACAAATAAGGGAAGCAAATAAACAAGAGCTAAGACGAATAAACTGACACCAAAGCCATGCAAAGCCAGACGACAGTAAGACGGGTTTCAAACAGCTTGAGCCTGGGGGCAATCCGAGTGAAATCAAGGAACATTAGATATTATCAAAGACGTAGAATACATGTGGAAAATCCACCGCACACAACACAAAGGGAAATCTTTGTCACATAAGGCGCAGAATGAACTACTGTAACACCAATGGTACAATGGAAGCACATGATGGACATGATAGTCCTTATTTTATTTGAGGAAATAGTATTACCATAATATACTATAATATATTAGTATTGTTATAATGTTTGACAAAATGACCAAAAGTCCTACCTGATCACTGGACAATAAAGTAATCATTTTGATTTAGCTATTTATTTCTTCATTTCATTTGGGTGATACAGCTCCTGCAGTTGCTGTGATTTGTTTGAATGTTGATTCATAATTCCCACATAGCATGAAAAGAAAACAGTTTACCACAGCTTTTCCAACAGCAGCATAGTGGTGTCAGCTATAAAGTAAACCTGACATTAATCACAGTGCACTGAAACCTTAAACTTCCCTTTTTTCCCCCCTATTTTGTCACATTGCTAGACAGTTAGCAAACAGCAGACACTGGATGGAAGATGGAAAGGCGTGCTCGGTTTATCAGGACAGTGAGCCAAAGCAAGCACAAATATGTACACTGTCCCACCACTGTATCAACACGAGCTTATCGGGGCTGATAGCTGTAAAAAAAAAATGGACACAAACTCATTGCAAGTCCATGTTTATGGAAACATATTCTGCAGCCAGGTGTGCTGAGATATCTCCTCTGCCAAGCCGCCCCTCTTGCTCTTTTCTTATCAGGGATCAGGAGAGCGTCTGGAAGATGAAGGCCTTGTTTCGGTTTGTGGCGCTTTCTCATTGCGCCACACCAATCCATGAGATGCTGTTGCTAAATGTCTGCCCAAGGAGTGGTTATCAGGGAGATCTACGCACGGCATCCATCCATCCGTGTGTGTGTTGGTGGAGAGGTTGGTGTAGTAACTCCTGCTGGGGCAGTCTGCTGAATCTGATAAGGCAAGACAAAGGGGTAGCTGATCGCGGCGGCTGCTACACTGGTTCGCATTCACAGCAGACGGCACCACTCCCCATCCTGGTGCAGATGCAGCGACATGTATTCATCATATGTTTGAGATGTTTTACTTTGGTTTTTGAGAAAAATACCTCACGAGCAAGGTGCATTGAAAAAGCTAGAAAGGAAGAACAAGTTCAACTACTCTTGGAGACTGATGGACGTGCTTAAAAAATCATCTTGGTGCAGAAAAGCTAACGCAATTGGCGGAAAGCCTTCATCAGGGCCCTGAGGCATTGGTTTTTCTGTACCAATTAAGATGTTATTTAAGAGCATCCATTGGCATCCAAAATCCTGTTCACACAGGACTAGTATTATGTAGGGACCTCATAATGATTCAATTTCATAAGGTCAAGATTTTAGAATTCATTACTTCCTGACATAGCAAAACTTGCACTGAAGTTTGCACTGAAAATGCATTCAAAACCGTCCTCTACAGGTTCCACTATTGCCTCCATTTTTCATGACGACGTCTGGAAGAAGAAAAAGAAATGCTTGGCTGAAAGAAATTACAGCGTTACAGACTCACAAGGGATTGGCCAGAATATGGTATGTAATTTGCACTGGACTTTTGAGTTCACAAGTTACAGGCATGACAGATTTGCACAGGATTAAAATCACCAATGATTTCTGCAAATTATTACAAAACACTACACATCCCCCGGTAATTTCAGTCCTTTGTGAATAACTGGTGGAGAATGCATTAGAATCATTGCCATTCGCATTTGTAGGGCAGGCAGGAGGTAGAAGATGCTACACTGTACTCCATCTGTTATACCAGCACCTAGTGGTATCAAAGGCCCATGCATGGCTCTTGACCATGGACTTTTCTTCCTTTGACGCTATCCAGACCCACAGGCTTGCAATTACATCTGAACATTATGGACTTTATTACTGACAGATCACAGTGTTTGGGTGTCTCTCACAGCGGCTCTTTTCATCTTACTGGCATACATTACAAGTTTGCAGATGATTCTTCACACCAAACATTGGAGCGATTTTGGTCCTCTTCCAAGCAAACTGTGGTGTGGTTCGTTAGGACTGAGAATGTAATCTGAACCAACTACAGGAAACAACCCCAAAACACAAATGATTATGGGTAGACGGAGAGTGACATCTGAGAGCCAGCAGTTCCTCATACTTGGAAAGCCTAGCATAACAAAAAGAAGCATGGGCAAACCACAGTCTGGACTGATGCTCATATTCAGCTATTTCGTCATGTGTTTTTACCTGGTATGAACACCAGAGAAGGTACATTGCAGCAAAGAATGCAGACAGGTCCATCATGCTTAGCTAAAGTTACAGGGACTGGAATCACATTTGTTTTAAAACCCAATGCAATAAATGCCAAAGGAATTTTAATTGGTGGACAGCTATGAATATATGGAGTTATTGATAACAAACTGCTTTGCGATACACACAGTACAGATTCAAGCTGTGAGAAGGTACAGCAGCATTTATTTTACCTACAGAAATTGAACTCTTTTAATGTTTGCGGTTGTTTTACCTTTTTCTGTTTTATCCTTTTGTATTTTAGCCTAGTTTGGCAGCTGAAGCAATAAATATAGACTCAGGATTTGGTTGAAAATTGCCTTTAAGATTCCACTTTACACTGCCTCATGTATAGAAGCAGAGACTAATTCGTCCCCACTGTAGTTAGAGTGCTTAATTTGGCCTAGTGATGTGGCATCTCATACCTTGTATTTCGTACTTCTGAGCAACCTTTTATTGCACGATATAAAGCTATTGACTCCCAAGCTGCTGATCAACTGATGATTGGGTGGTATATGTTGTGGCAATTTGTTATGTGTTTGATTCTGCTTTTATGTTTTTACCACCTGGCAATCAAATTTCCCTCATGCAACAAAATCTGAATTTTGAAAAGTTTGTAAAGTGAAGTGAATTGAATTTTGTTTGACTGTACTCAGTGATGCAGTGGTACATAAAAAGGAGGCTAAACTGACCTCCAGTCAGTGATCATCATGAGGCAAACAGAACAATACGAACAAAAATCTAAATAAATAAATTCAAAAAAGCATTAATATACACTTTTGTCCGTTGAAAAAACATTTCCTCATATAACTTACATCAGTTTGATACTACCTCCTATCATGTATACGTAAATTTGACTCATAAAGATTTATGTCAGTCTTCCAAGGTGGGTAAACTGAATATAAGTGGGTTTATCTTTCCTTTATTGATATTGTATTTGGAATTTGAGTGGATATCTTAAACAGCCTTGTTAGTCAGATGTAGCCCCCTGGTTTGACATGGCTTACTCTAGCAGAGGATAAGTGCATGTTAATGATTCAAACAGACAGAAATAGTTGCTAAAGCTAAACACATTTGGAATGTCTTCAGTAGGGTTAAGTCTAAGCTTTCATTGTCTGAAAAAAAAGACTTGTGCATCATTCATATGATTGGTTGGCCCCCTAGAAGCTTCTAATCCTAGGTTTCACTCTCACAATGACCATCCCCCCATGTACAGTGTAGACAGTTCTACAATTCAATGCTAAGTCACCGATACCTAAAATTGTCCCTCGGACAACATATAAGCAAAAATATAAGAACAAGAAATCTTTTTCAACTTTAGAGAAAGTTGAATAAGATTTGCTAGTGTACTCAACACCATACTACTTTTGTTGCTTAGCACCGCAAAAGATTTGCTCGTACACAGCTGCTGATTTACCTAGCATTACCTAGCTTAGCTAGCTAGCTAGCTAGCCAGCTTCCAAGCTGGCTAGCTAGCAAGATGTAACTAAGTCTAAGGCATTGGCATGACTATAGTGTTTTTTGCCATTGTTCTTAACACTAATCAGATAACACTATTTTAAAGAGTGTTGAAGTTTTTCATGTGTTCATGTAGGTTAACCCGGAGACCTCTATAACGGCGAGGTGCTGGTCTTCCACAAACTTGTCAGTGGTCTTCCAACAGGGCGTGGTTGCTATGGTAACTAGAACGCTGCTGAAAAGGGTCTGTTTGGGGATCCGTGACATGAAAACGTTTGAGAATCTGTGTTTAAGTTCATGGAAAATAAAACTGTTTGAAGCAAGTGTAAAAGCACTACAAAAACGTCACTACAAGTGTGAAGTGTGAAATGAGACTATTTGTGCCTGAATTGTTGGTCTGCTTCTCGTCTTGTTGCTTCACCTCGGCACCTTCATCACCTGTTTCCACTTACGTAAACCTCTTCAGTTTGGACCATGAGTTTTCTCTGACTTTAACCCTGTTACGTAATGGCTGGCCTTCACCATGGTGGCTCCGTTTGCGTAGGTACACTCAAACTTGTTTGCAGAGCTGGCTGTTTGATAGTGCACAGGAGTGTGATTAACTGTGACAGAGTGTAGTTTTTGTTGGTTTTCCAGAGATTCAACAAAAAATCTCTGTCACAAAAGAATTTGATGAGTGAAACAGAAAATCTTTTTTCTTTAGCCCCTTTCACACAGGACACACCTGTGTGTATGTTCACCTTTGCATAAATAAAAGTTGTTCAGTCCCCTGGTGTTGACTTGAACTGAATTGATCTAAGCTGAACTGGACTGAATTGAATTGAACTGATCTGATCTGAATTGAACTGAACTGATCTGAATTGAAATAACTGTACTGATCTGATCTGATCTGAGCTGAACTGAAATAACTGAAGTGATCTGATCTGAACTGAACTGAACTGAGTTGAACTGCACTGACCTGAGCTGAACTGAGTTGAACAGAATTGATCTGAACTGAACTGAATTGGACTGCACTGAGCTAAACCGAACTGAACTGAGAGTCTAGACAGATCCTAAAATTACATACACCAGATAAATGTAGAATGCTAATTTGGTTCGCTGCCACTTCCCTCAATGTGAACCATTTGAGACTGAGAATGAGAATGAGACTGGAAAAAGAGAAAGAGATGATTTGGGTGAAGTGAAGCACAGAAGGGAAATGAGCAGTTTTCAAAGAGACTGGCGCCAAAGTTGGACCGGTTGCTGTCTGATGGAAGCCTGCTGAAAGAGCAGTTAGTGTAAATGGACATGCACATGTAGACACTGGCGTACATGCCTTTCTGTTATGAGTCAGCAGACACACCCACATCACATGAGTCAGGCAACTACAACAGTGTGGTGATATTCCTTCTTGCAGGGTTGTTCTGACTGCAGCTACAGCGCAATACGCCCTATCAGGAAGATTGCTACTCCGAGGGAACAACACATGGCAAGTAACAACACATGGCAATTGCAAAAACTGCCCTCCGCATTCTACAGATAACACTGGGTGCAAAGGACGGGTCAGCGATGGCATCATGAGTCGATGGAAGGTTCATTGTGTGGAGAATAATAGCAGTTCTAGTCGGTAGAGAGTGAATAGAGTGGTTTCTTATCTTCAAAGAGGGGTAATTAGGAAACAAATGGTCCCTGCTAAAGTTCATTCTTAAGTGGCTAATAATTCAAGACACTCTCATAACAGCGACAAGTCAGTGGGAAATTGGGATGTAAACAAATGTCTATTTCGCTGCTCTAATAGTGATTCAGTAGCCATAGCCAGTTTATGAAAGCTTTTCCACTTGCTGGTCTGAACACCCGGTGTCAGGTAGGTCTTCCCTGGGAAAGAAAATCCTCCGGTGCACAGGAAGTGATGCGTTTTACATTTCTGTTGTGTTTGGAATAAACAGAGGAAGAACCGGGTAGTTAGCATGAGCAGCGATAGCCACCGTGGCTGAACAGACAAAGAAAAGAGCGCCACCTACAGAAACTTCATCAACAGAAAATCCAAGGAGATGAACTCTCTTCTGGGGTCAATGACCTCGATTCAAGAGACAGAATCAAGGTCTGTTGAGGTGACTGCTGGTGGGGAGTGTCATGCCATTCAGCATTCTAACATTCTCTCTCAAACCACAGCTGCAACGCTTTAATCTCGCCATGAATGGACATGCCAGTGTGTGATGTGGCAACACTAATGACCAGCTTATAGTGAGCACTGTTTTCACTGCTGTGTGTGTGTGTGTGTGTATATGTGTGTGTGCGTGCTAGTTTAATGCCAGACTAAACCTGTTGTACATGGTAAATGAAAGGCTGACTGATTTACTGGCACTGCTGTCCATTAGCAATCAGTCATTTGCATCATAACTGATTATCAAACTGCTTCTTTAGGCTTTTACCCTTATGTAATAGCATGTGCGCTCCAACTGTTGGAGCTTTGTTTACAGTGTAAGACAGTTTATTAATGGATTTCTGTCGGATGACTTTTGTGCCATTTGTGTTATTTCCCCTCCAGCCTGGACCAGTGCTGAATTGCAGGAAATTGCTGTCAAACAATCCCTCTCAAATTTAATCCCTTAAGCTTCAAATATCCCCCCAAAAATAATTGAATCACTTGCTCCTGACTACCTAAAATGACTACTGTTTCATCTTTTGCCATTTGTTTACACTCCGATTTGAATTTGATTCATCTTTACCACTCATTCTCTTCATTGGCTTTCGCTCAACACCCTCCTTTCTCTTTCTTTCCTTCTCTCTTTTCAGTGGAAATACTAAGGAATGCTCTGACAAGTCGTGTCTTGCCTTCCCGTCACCTAAGTTTTTCCTGTAGTATTTTGAATCTTACCGCATCTGAGCACACACGCACATGGATCATTATTTACAGTTAACTATGACTAAAATTAGGACAAAATAAGTACAAATAACAAAACTTAAACATACTGAAACTTATTTGCCCCCAAATATAACTGAAATGAAATAAAATGCACGTTTTTATTTTCATATTTTGACCACTATTAAAATGGGAGTGCAGACATATTACTCTTGTAATAAACAGCATAGATACAAGAATACAAGCATATATGCTGTACTTTGCCCAGGAGGTAGATTTGTTTCCAAATGTAGGTTACTGTGACACAATAAACTGTCTTGTCTTTAGTCTCTACTCCAAAACACTCTGAATTGTAGCTTGAGAAGAGTCAGCTCAGTTAACCTGAACAAACGGTTAGCTAGCTAACTAGGCAGCAGGCTAAGTTAGCAAAGCAATGTTAACATGCTGGTTTGCAAATCAGATGCGTTTAGACCTTGCCTTTGACCAATCAGAGTACGAGATCCCAACGGCGTTGCTAAAATCCAACGGAAATATTGGATTCTTCGTGGTAGAGAAGCCATCAAGCATTACCAGTGAACATGCAGAGATTGCCAGAAGAAAAAACAGAGATTCCCTAATTGGCAGACCTCCCACAAGCCAGGTTGCGTCTCCACAACCTGCATTCTATGCCAAAGGTGTGGATCCTTGGAATGAAAAGAGGTGGGGAATTAGGGCTACAAGAGCAGCTCGCCAAGCAACAGATTCAGTTCTGCTTCAACCTGTGTAATGCCCCTCACTTTGGAGCTTGCTGGGAGAGGAAGATTCACTCCCTTAAGCAAGCTCTGCAGGTGACACTTGAAGCTCAGGCAGTGCCTGAAGAAGCCCTCTGGATCGTATTCATGGAGAGGATTCTTAACTCCAAGCCCCTTGGTTATTGCGCACCATTACCCCAAATTCCTTTCTGATGGGGTGGATGGATGCCTCAGTGCCTCAGGTAGTGTACTCTGAATCAGAACTGCTCACTCCACACATTCTGGAGCCACCCGCGCCTGGACACTTCCTCAAGTTCTATCTACCAGGCCTCCAGGCTCACCAGAAGTGGTAGACGGAGTCACCAGACATCCATGTCGGCACTATGGTTCTAATTGTTGACCCCCACCTACCCACTCTAGCCAGAGGGACAGGTCTCCCCAGTGTTCCCTGGACCTGACGGCAGGGTCAGGACAGCCAAGATGGATGATGGACACAAAACCTACACATGTCCAGTTGCCCACCTCATCCAGCTATCTGCTCTACCAGACTAACATTACAGACTGTCATCTTATGGCCTTTGATCATGGTGCAGATATCCTTCAGAAATCTGGGGGCGGCAGATACTATGGTTAGCTAGCTAGCAAGCTGTGATTATCTAAACTCAAAATCAGAATCAGATAAATCATAGAAATGAACCATCTCTATTCAGTTCTATTGAGATGGCCAAGTTCTATTGTTTATTTAGAAAGACAACCAGCTATTCACAGCCATTGTTGGCCAAGAGCTGAGGACCTCCAATATGGCTGCCAGAGCGGGAGTTACATCACCTGAGAGACCTCTATACCTACCTAACAGTTTCATCTAGCTACCACCTCCAGTTCAGTGAGCTTACGTCTCTGTTGGAGCATATATTTAAGTGTCACTTTCTATCTATTTCTTTATCTGTGTCACTGTCTGTGCACAAGTTCATCGGGAACATTTCACCAACACTGTAAGATTGTGTAACGTTGCAATCAAACTGAAGCATAACTGGGTCAACTTTCTTTGGGCTGAGGCAGTAGTTTTATGTTCATGTGATTCAAGTCTCCTACAAACCCCTTCCACTACCATCCAACAGCTCCCGTGGGAATACACAGGTAGTCATAATTATCCAAAATGGATAGAGGCTGACTGAATCTCATGCTGCACGGGAATTCCCTGAAAGGAAGGATGGCAGTCAGGGGATGGTGGACACAAAAAGAAAACTGGTCTCCAACCCACCCCCCACCGAGTCCCTCTAACTCCTACCATGCTCCATATATCACCCTCCCCTTTACTGTTAGTGCACCCTGCCTTTTATTGGTCCTCCTACTGGAAGTTTCCCTAAGAGCCCCAGGGGCATGCTGGGTCGAGAAATTAAGTGGCTAAGCTCCTTGTAATTCTCGGGCCTCTCAGCTCAGCAAGGGGCCAGCTTTTGCAATCCCAGGAAAGAAGAAAAGATGGAGGGAGAGGGAGGGAGAGAGAAAGAAAGACTGGACTGGTAGACTGGTAGAGGTAGAGATACGAAAAGGAGAGAGAGGAGCATTCATGTATTACTTCTTGTATTGTTCATGTATTAATGTTCATGTGTCTAACGTATTCCCTTGTGCGTTCGCATTGATCTGCTCAATGCAGATCTCCTACTGCAAAGCAAAAAGGACGGCGCTATTTACTAAATTTCCATTCTGTTTTGATTTTGATGTGTGTGTGTGTATATATTTGTGTGCATATATGAGAGAACATAGATGTATGTATGTGTGTGTGTGTGTGTGTGTTTGTGTATGTGCACACTACTGAGACTAATGTAGCTTATCTACCAGAATGCAGGCACATTTGGCCCCGGATCTCATTAGTTTAACTGCCAGCCTCCAAAGTCTGCCAAGTGCTAACACACACACACACACACACACACACAAAAATAACATTAAGGCCACCTGGGCGTGTGAATTTTTGTTTCTTCATATAAGACGACATTGTACAAGGGTAACAAATAAATTCTATTGTCTGAATGTAGCAGTGCAGTGTGAATGAGCTTAACCCTTGAAGTTGCAAGAGGTTTGTATGAGCTTAGTGTTATCTCAATTGGCAAAGCTTCACTTTAGTTTATCTCCAAAGAGCACATCAGAATTTCAAACGGTCATACAGCAGTTTCATGTCTGATTTTTTTTTTTGCCTGCACTTATCTGGGAAGAACGTTTCATTTTACACTGCCAATAAACAAGTCAAATTTCAGTTCAATTTAAGTTTCGTAAATTTGTTATTTGAATTACTCTAGCATGAAAAACCTCTCAGAGAAAGACTAACTGTATTCACTTGTACCTTAAAATGCAAGTGCAAGGTTAAAGTTTGAGACCTTTTTTTCAACCTGGACCCTATTTTCCCTTCATTTTCCATCATACCGGTTTTGAGTTTCTGTAGGTGGCACTCTTTTCTTTGCCTGTTCAGCCACGGTGACTAGCGCTGCTCACGCTAACCACCCACTTCTTTCATTTATTCCAAATAATGTGGAAATGTAAAATGCATCACTTCCTGTGCATCAGAGGATTTTTACCAGGGAAGACCTACTCAACACCAGTTGTTTCGAACAGAACAGCTCTCATGGGCTGGCTAAAGACTGAATCACTGTTGTATCAGTCGGCGGTAGATAGTAGGTAAACAGTTTGTTTATATGAATGTTGCAGTCATTACTTCAAGGTCTGTCTACAATAATATACACATTTTTAGGATATTATTTGGGAACCCAATATTGTACTGAATTTCTTCACCAAGTAACCTTTATTTTTATTTTTTAAAGTGTTTTTCATCAAGACAACTTTCTCTAGAGTGAAGAAAGCAACTCCCAAGGCAGCGCTGTTTCCCAACCGTTGACTTTCCACTTAAATTATTACTCAGGAAAATCAGAGGCAGGTTACACCACCCAGACGGGAGGGAGTGGAAACTGCTGTCTGTAATCTCTTTCGCACTCCTTACCCCTCTCCCCTGTGACATGGCACACACACACACACACACACATACACACACATCTCCTGTTGCCAGACAGTGTTTGTCATCCAGGCTGGTAGACATTAACTCAGTAGTAGTCAGTCAGCCTGATATGACTGGTAAAAGCTGGACAGGAGAGATGATTACCCTTTCAAACTTTCTCTGTTTATGTATGAGTCTCTCTGTCTCGCTCAAGTTTAATTTGTATAACCCTTAATCACTGTCACAGTCTCAAAGGGCTTCTCGAACATCCACGTTATGAAACAAAAAATGAAAAAAATCAATGAAAACAAAAAACGAAAATGTATTTGAGTCTCTCTCTTTATGTATGTATGAGTCTCTCTCTCTACTCTTTCTGGATAACACTGGATAAGTGCTGCTGCTCAGTGTCTACCGGTGTGTGAAGGAGGCTAAGGCGTCATGGACATTGCTGCAAGGATCGTGACTTTCAGGCACTGAGACCCCTATACTGCTGAGGCTCAGGAAAGCTGGCTGCCTAGGATGTGACGGGCATCTTTTCCTGCTGAAGCCTGGAGATGCAAACCTGACCGGACTCACACAATTTCAATGTGCAACTTGCCATGCCTGCCAAGTTGCAGGCATGGCAGGGTTCTCAAGGCCACTCGTGTACCTGGCGCACTGCCAGGGTTGAGGATATTTGAGGAGCCTCTTTTCTTCAATGGCTTTGTGGAGGCAAAGACTTTGTCCTCTGCCAGTTCACAAACTGGCTAGCCTGCGTGAGGCTGGATCCGTGAAGTTGGGTCATCTGCTCAAAGCTACCAGTACATCTCTGGCAGGGATGAAGGTATCGGGGTGTACTGAATCTTTTGGGCCCAGGCAATTCCCCGAATGTTGGCCTGTGGCCCCTGTACACGCCGCCTGTTGAAAAACGGATGGCTGAGGATTGTGCATGGGGCAATAGCTACAAACAAGTATCTGTCACACCTGGATCCTAGCAATGGGCTGGGTTGTCCTGTGTAGACCCTGAAACTGTGCTTCAGCTCTTCGTTGAGTGTGCAAGGTTGGAAGGGGCTTTAGGCCAGTTGAGAGACTAGCACAGGGCCTGGGGAAGACCTTTTCTTTCGAGGGGTTTATGTTTGGTCCCAAATGCCAAAAGTCAAGATTCAAGTTTATTTATTGATAAACTATCAAATTCTGACACACAGTTGATGCAGAATATAGACAACAGGATGCATAATGCTGAAGTAGTAAAGTAAAGCAGCCTGTTACTGATTCACTTGGTGACAGCGTGTGTTGAATAAATTCAGAGGTTGACAAAGAGTCCTCGAGTCATGAATTACTTGAGTGCATTTCTTAGCAAAAAGCTGAGTGCTCAGGAGAGATGTACACACAGGGTAGGGTATACAGATCTCTGCCAGAGAACTATCTGAACAGTGATTATAAAGAGAGAGACAGGAGGAGGGTAGTTTCTAAACAAGTTATTTACCACCTAGACTGAACAATATGTACTGTGTTAAAGGTTTCTTTCTCTCATGGGATCAGCCTTCAGGATAGATTCACACAAGCAATACATTCATTTAGATACATGTCATAATGCAGCAGTTAGGATTACCTCATACTAGCACTAGAGATGTATATAACACAATCATTAATCAGAAAGGTTAAGATACAGGAATTAAGAAAATTTCTTCCACAACCTTGTTTAAAGTTGTAGCCAGTTTCTTTTGGAAGATTTTTTCTTCAGCTAAAATGGTGGCGCTACCATAACGCAGAGAAATAACCGATGACACATACAAATTGCAATTTTGATGTACTGTAACTGAAGACTTTCGACTCATAATTCAGTGTTCAATTTTAACGGTGGTTCACTACAATGACAAAGACTATTTCTGACAATGACATTACAGGAATAAACCAAAAAGCATTTTACTTGGTATTGTATAAGAAAATTTCACTTTATTTTATCTCTCAAATCCTTGTCGTTCTGCCCCATCCGCACACATTACGCATTTTTTCAACCACAGCAACCTGAACCTTTTTAGTTCCCCAACAGAGTTCAAGGTTGCTTTCCCACCGCACCAAAAACCGGGGAGATTATCCAAATAAGGAGTTTGGTTTCATACGTCATTTAGGTACACAACGACCCCCACAACAATGGCGCCAATTGCAACACGGCAAACATGGAGGAAGTTGTGGTGTTGATCCGCCACAAAGTAAGAAGTTGGTCAATGTATAGAAATTGATCTAAAGCGATCTCTAACGCTGCGCCTGAGGTGCATCTCGTTATGTTCTTGTCACACGGCTTACAGCAACACCTCTCCTACTAAGGTTCAGATCCCAGAGACACAGAAACACCAGGGTCACAAGTTTAAGTAAAAAGAGAATTAATTTTATATTACAATAGAGTGCTATACCTGTTAAAATGAAGTGGGCCAACCAAGTAATATGACCCAGCAACTCAGGATCCAATAAAATTGTTTCTGTAGGTTAGCGAGCGCAGCCTAAGGCAACGCAGCCCAAGTCACTTAAGGTTGTAGTCTAGGTGGTGAGGGTGCCGATCGCTGGGATATACGGTGTGGGCAGCGATGCTGTCGTCGGATGTTGGGGTTGGGG
>OOFE01032408.1:22806-33440 GCA_900323365.1 Monocentris japonica | reverse complement strand
AACAGCGTACTTGTGTGACAAACAGAAAAGTGTTCCCAGGGTAAAGGGAACATACAGTTTGACACTCAAAGTTCCATTGAACTCCACTGAATAACATCTTAATCAAACCCAGTAAAAGGTGTGGAATGGTGTAAGTGTTGACATATGATGTGAAGGGCTTTGCAGACGTTCAGTGGACCTCATTTATCACCCAACTCAAGATACCATTAAACATTGTTAATCATTATGCCACCAAATTCCTAGTTGCCCACACCCACTGGATCATTTCACTTGTTTACAGTGCAGCCACTTGTTGAAAACAATTAGACAGAAATTAGACAGATCACTTGTCTAGTATCAATTGCGATGATTTGCACTGGAAACAAGAGAAATGATCTCATCCCATTGGCAGATATTTTCACTTTACGAGTGAAATGAGAAAATTACTCAACTTTACTGGTATTGTATAATGCATTCTATGTTCTAATTGTGCAAATATATTGTTGATCGATCGACAAATTAATCCATCCATCCATTGTGATGCTCTTTATTTCCAGTCAGAGCGCGCCAGATGTCCATTTTCCCAACAACCTGGGCCAGCCACCCTGTAGAGAAACCTCTTTTCTGCAGATTGTATCCGCACTCTCATTCTTTAAGTAAATTGAAAGCTTTCTTTTGTGGATCAGCTCCTCGTCCTGCCTGTCAGAGATCACAGTTTAATGAAACCAGAAGGACGACATCATCTGCAAACAGCAGAGATGCCACCCTAACGTCACCAAACCGGACACTCTCTTGGCCTTGGCTGCACCTGGATATCCCGTCCATGATATCACAAACAGGAGAAGGAACAAGATGTTTCCAAAAATGTTTCCAAACACAGCTCTCATTCCAAATGTCTCTCTCAGAAGGAGAGTGGTATTAGGAAATATATTTTCTTTGTTTACAATGTCAAAGATCATTATTTGTAAGTGTGCCACTTGTGTTTGTGTCAAATGCATTTCCAGTATTATGGTGAATTGCGAGCAGGCTGGGCATTATGACTTGAGTTAACTATATACATAATGTATGTATATACAGCTGAAGAAATAAAAACATATGACAGTAATACCCATTTTGTTTATTTCATCTTTTTTTTTACTCCAACTTCGTGCACATCAACGCCAGTCATTTCTGCATCACATTATGTTTGATTTTTTTAAAAATTATTTCCATCTTTCCAAAGCGACAGTGGCAAACAAAACAATAACAAATCATCACAAGTGAACCACATAAATCAAGCTATTATACATGCATTGTATCTATCGCATCATGTAAATTAGCCATAATTCTGCTAATAGAAAGGCATTTTGGGCTTCTTAAATTGCACAACGCTCATTTGCTCCATATCATAACAGAAAAAGGGGTTGCAGCATCAACTTGTTTTTGAGATTTTAATGGTTTGCTATAGGGCAAGTTAGCCCTCGTTTATGCCCAAACGTGGGACCAGAATTTCAAAGTTAGCTATTTGGGCTGTGGTCATGTTTCCATTAAAACACTAAATAATTGCATTATTTATTTGTGAAAGTTTGGACTCTAGTTAGGGTCACAAAAATGCTATTAATCATTGCTCTTGGTTTGGGCTCTGACAGAAACTGGGCTTAGGTCAGTTCTGGCCTTAAAATGATTTTCAAGCTCTATTTAGCGTACCAAGGTACCAGAGCCATTGTACCCCGGGATGGTGATGCACTTTGAGACAGCACTCAGGGTCCCTGTTTGGATGATCCTCTGTGTCTGAAGTGGTCGACCACTATAACAATCATGACAAGGCCCACTACAGCAGAAACAACCAATCGCACTGTAGCTTCAGTCTGACAGCAGTAGGTAGACTCTGAGAGAGAGAGAGAGAGAGAGAGAGAGAGAAAGAGAGAGAAAAGAAAGTTGGGGCCTTCATAGCATGATGTTTTCACTGATTATCTCATAGTCTCCCATCCTTTTTGTTCTTCAAACACGTGTCTGAGCAATGAATTTGTTTATCTATACTCAGATTACTGTTTTTGTTGCTACCAGTGCGAGGAGGATGGAGAGAAAAAGGTGGAGCTTTCTGTTCCCATCTGTTGTCGTCATCATACCTCCATTCCCCAGGCAAGTCTCCTCAGTGTGGAGTTTGGTGGCCTTTTCATCAACAGGGTTTTGGGCCACGCAGCTGTAAATGCCTCCATCCCGGTCCTTTATCTCCAGAGGAAGACAGAGCATAGCGGAAAGATCGGGGCTGCTCGTATGGTTGAGTTTCTCCTCTCCTCTGCACCAGGACAGGACCACCTCTCTGCCGTTCTCCACACAGCACTCCACTGTGAGCGAGCTACAGCTCGTATGGACCGAAGACGCATTGACTTTGACGTACGGAGGGGAGACAAATCCTGGGGGAGGGAAAAACGAAGACAGATGTGTTTATGTTTCGAAACACTACACCGGTTGCACTTAGTCCCTTGTTTTGACGTTCATCTCCAGCACCAGGGGGAAACAATTGTGTAAAAGAATGTATAGGCCTACTGTATATCCATGTTTAATAGTTGTGTTAAGTTTTTACTCAATATTTTAGAGGTTAGCAGTCTCAGCAGTGTTACAGAGAAAGCTTAATATCTTAATGATTCCAGTACATTTTCATGGTGAGTTTTACTTTCATACCCACAATTTTTTCAAAAGAGTAGCCATGACAGATAGGAGCCGAATCCCCTGCCTCTACTCACTTACCCTGTTTTTTTTTTTTTTTTTTACTTCACTTCCATGCAAATTGAATTAACTGTTGAACAGATGCTCCGTGTCACTTTTTCTAAAAATAAAAAAGAATGATTCTAGGCATTTTAATTTTTTTTCTTTTTTTTTTCTAGAAAAAGTGACACAAAGGGGCATCCGTTAAACAGTTAATTAAATTGGCATGGCCTTATTTATCAGGAGAAAGTTGAGCTCCATGCTGCTTTCCAACAACGCCCTGCTTCACATTGGTAGTTGCACATATTCACCAATGGCCCATTACAACCAACAGTCTCCTACTGTCAACCAATGGAGCAGTTGGGGGTTCAGTGCCTTGCTCAAGGGCACCTCAAAAGTAGTTGTTGAAGAAGGGGAGAGCAGTACTCACTCATTCACTTTCCCCACATTTTTCACATTTAAACCAGCTACCCTCTAGTCACAAGCCCGCTTCACTGACCTCTAGGATACTGCCACCCCACCTTTGAGCAGCAGGAGAGTAAACCTTTGATTCATTTTGTTCAGCTGCTCATTTTTATCCACACGTGCAATGATCCCCATGTCCATTGCTGGTGGTGCCCATGTATCATCAACTTATGTGCCTGAGATCTTAATGGTGGCTAGCAAAGCCATCCATATTTACTCACTGTACACGGTGAGGTGGAAACGATGGTTTGAGATCTTGGCACCGATGATCTGCCCCTGGTAAACTCCACAGTCACTGATGTTGAGGTGTGTGACGGTGAGAGATCCGGTCTGACTCTCCAGCCGCAGCCTGCCCCTGAAACTGTCAGTGTAGTCCGTATTCACCTCTCCGCCGTACAGATCGGCGATGCGCGTGTCCGGTCTGTCAGGTCCAAACAGCCAGACTACCTGGCTGTCCTTCTGGAGTCCAGTTTGTTCCATGTCCAGAATGACAGTCGCTCCCTCTCTTGCTCTCACCGGTACTCCGTCTGCCCGCACAGAGCTCAGCAGAACTGAAAGAAACGATTACTGTGGGTGTTTAGTTTCTAATGAAGTTGTGTGCCTCTCTATGGTTGGTTGTTCTAACACAGAAATGTGAACCAGAAGTGCTTTAACAGCTGAGTGAAGACTGAAGAGTCACATTATTGATAGTTTAGGATAGGTCAGGTTTTTCCTTCAAGAGAGAAGATTGACAACTCCTCTGAGTATTTTCCATCCATTGTGACACAGATCTGATCTTCTTAAAATAAATTTCACCAGCCTAATCCAGCCTTGGACCTTTGCTGCATGTCATCTCTCTCTCACCAACAATACTTTGTGTCTTTCTCTACTGTGGACTTTCAAATTAATTTTCAAAAAATGCCCAATTTTAAAAAAAAACAGCTATTGGTGATGGGCCTTGCATTTCTGGAGACCATTTTGTTGTTTGGTGGTGTATTTTTCTTATTCCTGAAAATGTATATAGCTGACAATGTTGCAACGATCTACAGTAAACGTCAGGTTTTGGTGTAATGCAGAATGCAATGCAGCCACAGCTCACATCTGGGCACATCTGTCGCCAGTAGTGTTGGAAATACAACGCTTTATTTGATGTCATTTTTGTAATTGCCCCATGGAGGACGGCCATGAAAAGGTCAGCTCTGCACCGCAAATGGTTGAGAATTAGAGCAACGGTGTTTCCACAAGCAAAACAGTTTCTGAGAACTACAGATGCAAGAGCAAGTTGACTTGAGAGATCAGAGATAGAGGACTTTAGCACCGCACATCTCCGAGCACCAACAGTTTAAGGACAATGGCATCATCATTTAGACATTTAAACTTCACTAAGTGTATTGAATGTATGATTTCATCAAGAAAACCCTCCCACGTCCAAAATCAGTTGTAAACAACTGCAGTCTGCGTTAGACCAAACGCTGCCCTGTTGGAAACCAGAGGTTAACCAAGCTTCCTGGCTGCCAGGAGTCACTTTGATAAAAACCTGTAGAGGAAGTGTCGCTCTGACTACTAGAGAAGAGTTCAAACAGCAGTTAAATGAGAAAGATAAATTGAAATATTTGCTAAGATCTTGTATCTTAGCATTCCCCAGTGAAATACACATCTGTTCATTCTTCACCTTCACCTGCCAACCTGTTGAAATCTAATAAAACCCAAAACTCATTTCCAATATTTCACACTGAATGAACATGGATTTAGTCTTTGATTTTACTGATTTTGATTTGATTTTTTTTTTTATAGCGTCCTGTAAAGTTAATGTTATCAAATAGACTATTAGCAAAAAGAGGAAAAATGATTGCGTGTAAAACATTTTTCTTCAGCTTACCTGCTGTGAAGTGGGCAGCGAGACACATCCATCTTAACTGAAGCACCATTTTCTTGCTGCCTGGTTCTTGACACTTTGTGGCTGCTTAAATAATGACGGATGGGTCGACGGTCAGCCAGTGATCACACTCCCTCCCATGCTACAGTAGAAGCTGACAATCTGGTGACACTGTTATCAGTATTCTGATATAACCTCTGTGTCTAATGTTCCTCTGCTGTCCTCGGGTTCCTCTTTGGTCTCTAGTTCTCTGAGGACTTTCTGCTTTCTGCCCACAGTTCCCCATCTCTCCCTACCTAGCCCCATCTAGAGGCTGTTTGGGTCTACTGATGCAAGCTGCAGTTTCAACTTCAGTAAATGATGAAAACAAGATGGTGGCTCGTCCTCATGATGAGGATTTTAAGCAGGTGCCTCTCATATGTGGTGGTACTGAAACAAGTCTGTTTCTGTGAAATGGGCAACAATCATAGTTGTGCTTACAATTATCCAGATGCAGTTGATGCATAACCCGTGGTGTCTTGGTGGCCTTTATATCTGTATGTCAGTTCTTTCTCAATGCCCAGCCTTTAGCCTTTCTGATTAAGCAGGAGATATTGCCTGGGGGGAGATGAGCAGGCAGGTTCCTTTGGATGTAAATCTTTATTTAAACAGTTTTGAGAGCGTTGTTGGCGGCAGGTGGGCCACCTCGCTCCTGCACATGGACCACCGGGAGAGTGTGCGAGGTGCAAAGCTATGGAGTTTGATGAACTTGTGGCTGGATGGAGGCGTCGCTACCGGCACACAGGGGTGTAGAGGAAGTGGAGAGCACACATCCTTATAGTGCAACGATGCAGAAACCCCCTCACTCCTCTCGCTTTCTTTCTCTGACTCGCTGTCTTTCCCCCACCCACCCTCGTCTCTCTCTTTCTCTCTCTCTCCTCTTCCTCTGCTCTAATTCACACATCCTCCAGAGCTTCTTCTTCACTCTCATGCTCACTGTCCGTTTGTTCGCTCACTTACTCCTGTCGTTTCAACTGGACAATCAACTCAACAGGTGAGTTAACTCATTTCTTTAAACATGTGCTCGTTCTTACACGTGATGATCCCCACTCAATTTGACCCCTTTCTTTCATCTGCCCTGTCTCAACCTTTTCCTGTCACCGTGCATCCATCTATCTATCCCTTAATCCATCCATCTTTTTGGTGTTTGCTTTCCATTTTCATTCCTACTCATCCTCTCTTGTCCACTTGCTTGACCCTCCCCTCATTCTCAGCCCTCCCACCAATTCCAAACTTCTTTTCTTTCATGTCATTCTTGATATCCCTCCATCTACTACCTTCCCTCCATTCAGTCTGTTAACCTTCCTGAACAGAGGAGCTGCCAACCAATCAAAAAAAAACGTTCATTTTGATTGGTTTCGATGGAGATGTTTTTTTGTGTTCTAAGGTCTAAATGCTGTTTTGGAGGCATGTAATGTATATTCCCTATTGATAGATTATACTATGAACTTATTCCCTCACCTCTCACATGCTTGGGCCTATAGCTAACCAGTCAGTCATTCACACATCAGGTTGTTGCCACTGAAATTCTGGCAATCGTGTGTGGGGAATGAAGTGAAATGCACATTTCAGAGGCCCCCTGAATGGGTGAGTGTGTGAGAGAAACAGGCCTTATAGTTCCTATGGCGGTTAAAAGTACCATGCTCACTAGCAGGTGGCGGTTCCTTACTGCAGAGGAGTTGCAGAACGCTGCAAAAGTAAAGGAGCAAGGAACAGAATACTTTATGCCACAGACCTCTAGATTTCCTGTTTGACATAGAGGTATCAAACATAGAAACAACCGCTTCCTGCTCCCCTGTGCATGGGTGTGTGTGTGTGTGTGTTTCTGTTTCCATTAGCGTTTTGTTCTTTGTGTGTGTACCTCTTTGATGTGCCCTTTTGTGTTTGAATGTTTTGTTTCACCCAGTTGAAAGAATTTCATATATATGTATAAGAGTTTAATACCAGTGAGTCATTTATGGGGAAATAATTATGTCACTGAAAACAAAACCCCAAAAAGTTCCCAATACTTCCTGATAGAATGTTCAATAAGCTAATGTTGCCAGGCAACAAATATTTATCCAGTCAGTAAGCACATTTTTTAGACTAACAAAAGAGATTTCCAGGGAGTGACTGAATCATTCTATTCTATTCTATTCTATTTTAGTGTTCTTTGGTCTGGTTCCATCATCATCTTGAGAGCTGTGACTCATTTAGTAACTGTATTTCTAGACCTTCCTTTCTTACCCACCAACACCTCTCAGACAACCCCTGACAGCGTGACTAAGGGCTGCTTGATTGAGAACACAGCCTATAGAGGCCGTGGTTGATGTAACTGAACCACTGGCGGCCATGTTGGAGGTCCTCAGCTCTTGGCAACAACGACTGAGAAGAGCTGATTATCAATTTTGTGTTGAGATAATGTCAGCTTTTTAGCTAGCTAACCATAGTATCTGGTCAGCTATCACAGCCTTGTAAACACATCTGATTTGCACAACAGCATATGTCACATGGCTGGTAACAAGTAGAGGCTAGTAGTCGCATCTTAACGTTAACACTGGTTGCTAAATTAGCCTGCTGGCTAGTTAGCTAGCTAACAGGTTGTTCAGGTTAACTGAGTTGACTCTTCTCAAGCTACAAGTCAAGCTAGCTACTCAAGCTTCAAGTGTTTTGGAATAGAGACTAGGTCACAGTAACCCACATTTGGAAACATATCTACTTCATCAGACTACTCACTTTTACTGTTAATGTTAAAGGACTACACTGACATTTTGGGAAATTGATCCGTTGGTCGACTTGTGACGACAGGACGGCAGAAAAAAACAACACCACCAACTCTGGACTACCTTCTTACATTAGATGATGCTAGTTGCCTACGGACACTTATACTGTATGCTAACACGTTAGCATGAGCACAGGACAGATATGTACCAGAGACACCAAAGAAGGTTTTGGTGCTGCTCCTCTATCGTAACGTAATGTGGAGCCTCTACAGTTATCTCAAAACTGTTAAAAAGGTCTATGTGGACATAATAGCTTAAAATGTACCGAATGACTTGTTGTATTACCCTCAGTGCTTTATATCTGTTCTGTTCTTATATCCTCTCTGCTGCTGCAATGACCCAATCTCATTGAAGTGTCAACTAATCTAATCTGAAGAGCATTTTAGTCTCGTGATTACAGGCCAATGCCATTTTTCTCTTATATTACTTTAAAGCTTGTGGTTTTCTTCTTCTGCCCCAACACTGCCCTGCCCGGACACAACATTCAAACATCTGCAATTTGATTAAAGTGGGTAATTGTAAAGGATTACAGTATTCGTTCTCTTGTGTTCAGATTGCTTTAATCCCATTGCAATTGATTGTCACACTAATCGAGAAGCACTAGCCTTGCCCCGGGCTGAATATGATTTCCACCTTCCTCCTCTCCCGCTTCAATATTCTTCTTTTGTTGATTGCATGTTGTTAATTTCATTAGTTTTACAATTATCCCTCCCGCTCTTCCCATGCAGAGTCGCTATGAGGACCACAACCACCCTAGCTGTGATGGTGCTCAGGCTGATTCTCCTGGTTTTTTCCACATCTGCCTACAATGACACACACAGCGCACAGCAGCACCCTCACCACAACCACACCAGCCACCACACCCCTTTAGCTCCCTCCCCAACCAACACGACAAGCCACTCTGCCAGCCCTGGAAAAACACTCAGTGAAACCACAGGTGTTCAAAACAGCTCTGAAGCATCTACTGAGACCCAGACGGCATCACCAACAGAGAAAAATTTCACGGAGCAGAATGGACCCACGACTGCGCCGCCATCACAGACATCATCCTCATCTTTATCCACAGCATGGTTGCGAACTAATCCACAGCCCGGCCTATTTTCCACCTCGTCGTCCTCCAGCCACTCCATCTCTCCATCCTCTACCAGGCCTTCAGACAAAAAGGATAGCCACAGGATCATGCTGTTTCTCATTCTAATGGTCATCGTGCTGGTGGCGTTGTTCGTGGGCTGCCTCCACAAAAAGATGCAAGACCGGCGATCTAACCAGGACAGCTCCGTCCCCAGGCTGCTGCTGGATGTTAGGGAGAACCTGAGGGCCAGGACCAGAAACCTGGAGGACCGGCTGGGGCTTCGCCTCTGGCCAGGGGGGAAGAGAGGAGGGGAGCAGGAGGAGGAGGAAGAGGGAGGACAGGGAGATGGGGAGGAAGGAGGGAAGAGGAGAGACTCCGCGAGAGGAGGAGAGAGCGGCGGTGCCGGGAACGAAGAGGGAGAAGACAGCGATTCCTCAGATGACTATTCCAGTATGGAGGGGTTTAACCCGATGGACAGGGCAAAGAATAGGGAGGAGGAGGAGGAAAAGAAGAAGAGTGCAAGCGAGGGAGGCCAAAGTGGGGTGGAAGAAGAGAGCGATGGAAAGAGGGAGGAAGGTGGAGAGGGGGCAGTGCCCGTCAGCTCTGGGAGGGAGAACGACGACGGGAAGGCGGGTTTATGTGACGTGACCATCCTCTAAGGGAGAAAAGGGTTGGCTTAACGGAGCGGGAGATGTAGACGGAGCTTTAAAGAGAGAGAAGTTGTTGGAGAAATGTTCGGGTTTTTACCTTTTTAAATGCAAGGTTTTGATGAAGGTTTTTAAGGTTGTTCAGTCAAGTGTGAAAAGTATGATGGTGATGGACTTCATACCTAAGTAGTAGTAGTTTTTTTTTTTTTTTTAAGTCATCTTGTTTACTTCCGTTACAGGTGAAATACTTTCAGGATGTGTGTTTTGCTAAACTTTTCAATAAAAATGTAACTATTTTCATTATGTTGTCTTTATTATCATAAAAAGCTTAAACCACGTTTTCCCTGTGCAGTTGGGTCTACATCATTTGTCCTGTCCATTTAAGTAGAAAAAATGTGAAATCTCCCCTTAGTTCATTGCATAAGACTTGTGAATGAGCTCCAGGCTTTCTGAATGTCTCGCCTCATCTTTGCATCTTGGCAATTCCACCATCCGAAACCATTTTTTGTTTTTTTAAAAAATGTTTAAAAAAAATAAAAAAAATAAAATAAAATACGCGTCAACAAAACCTCAATGCAACAGGCTTCGTCAACAATTCATCTGTCTTTATTCTCCACACATTCACCAGTTAGCCAGAGGAAGGAAAATACATGAAAAATAAAAATCTCATAAAATATTAAGCATTGCTCAAGGGAAATATCAGCGGCACAATCCACTACGCCCTACTCCTTGAATGAAAGAATTTTAATATACATTGGTGAAATTTATTTGCAACACCTCTTCCCAAAATCTACAACCTCTAGAGATGTAATGCACAACGTGGTTTTAGGTTACAGCTCCTTATCTTTCGCTATCACTGTAAATACACAAAACAATTTGACACGGCTGGTCCCGTTGCGCCCCCCCCCCAAAAAAAAACAACACTGCTTGGTAAAAATGATCCAAGAAGATTAGATCAGCGAGGACTACAAGGAAGGAGGACAGAAGGACGGCGGAAGTGAAGGTGGGAAGGACGGGTGGAGGACGGTAGGAAGGTAAGAATTGGGCATTTGACACAGAAGCAGGAAAGCTGGGATCTTCATTTGGGAGAAATGGGGATTCTGTATCAAAGTTAGTACCTGGTAAAA